>WELB01000213.1:120306-139926 GCA_009602725.1 Spirogloea muscicola
AAGTCTCGCCGCTGCTCCCGCCGCCGCCGCCGCCGGCGCTGCGAGCGAGGGCCTGGCCATGAAGCCCGCGCGGGAGGACGCGCCGCTGCTGCCGCCACCAACCGCCAGCGACAAGCCCCGGCAGCTGGCCGCCGCGCAGCAGCTGCTGTGCCTGGCCGCCGCGCTGCTCTACGGCGCCGTCGGCCTCGCCATGGGCTTCGCCAACAAGGTCCGATGGCCGATCTCGCCGGCTACCGGCTAGCATTTGCCCTTGCTGCCGACGTTCTGCACTGCAAGCGGGACTGCTCGCTTCAGCGGCACATTGCTCTTCAATGGGGCCTTTGCAGCCGCCGTAGAGGCGGCGGCTGCGGCGGCTGCGGCGGCTGCGGCGACCCTTCACCATGATCCTCTCGTACACCTCACTGGGTTGCCTGCGTACACTGGCCCAGACCATCACCAGCTAGCCGTAGTGACGACGAGTGTGCAGCTCTATGACAGAACGCTGGGCCGCACCGCGGCAGCTGCAATGAGGGAGATGCGAGTGCTACGAGGGACACCAGTCAGAGCAAGGCCACCTGTGATCCATTTGAAGCTGCCAGTGTCACTCATTACTGTTGCTGACTTGATATTGCTGCCAGGCTGTGCTTCAGCAGTGGCCCTATTCCAACACCTTCCTGGCACTCCAGATGGCGGCCTCCATAGCCCTCGTGTACGCTGCCAACATTGCCGGCCTTGTTCCATTGAGGCCGCTTGAGGCCAAGTCGGCAATGCAGCTGGTGCCAGTCGTCTTCTTCTACAACGCCAACGTGGCGTTTGCGCTTGCGGCTGTGCGGGCGCTCAGCATTCCAGTCTACCACGTCATGAAGCGTCTCACGCCTGTCATGGTCCTCACTGGGCGCTTCTTCTGCATGGGCGGTCCCCGGCCCTCCAACCAGATTGTGCTCTCCGTCCTCACTGTCGTGACTGGTGCATTGATCTGCCCTCCCTTATCACTTTCTGATCTCGGCCATCTACATTTGCTTTATCTCGCCCTGAGCACCTCAATTGTCAGGAGTCAGTCAATGACCTTCAAAGAACCTCTCATGATTGTAGGCTCCTGAGCCCCTCTGTCCACCCACCAAGCAAACTCGCCTAAGCACCTGGCTACTCTTGTAAGAAGAAGGGAAGCCCTTGGATAGCTGTACCCTCTTCTTCTCCAAGTCAATGCTTGTCATCAGCAACTCATTGTATCTGTTACGCACCAAAGTTGCGACAGGTTGTCTGCTACTATTCGTGCGGGTTTCAGGCTTGCCCTCCAGATCGCGTTGCTCTGAGGCTTTGGTCCTTATGTGCTGCAGGTTGCATTCTTGCGGGCTTGGGGGACCTCAGCTTCGACTTGTACGGATACTCGGCAGCACTTACGAGCTGCGCCCTGCAAACCACGTACCTGCTGCTTGTGGAGCAATCAGGATGCGAAAAAGGTTCTCACAGACCTGGCATCCGAGTGTGATCTGCATTTGCACTGTTGATGCACCTAAATTGACATTATATCTGAAAGGGCTAGCTCATAAAAGCTTTGTTTGTGGAGAGTGTACGATAGTCTTGTGCGCATGACGACTACGTGCAATGTGAGCATCCTTTGACAAGTCCTCATCACCAAAGTGTTGTGCAGGTGGAACTCGAGTAGCCCACACTAGCTGTAGAGAAGACCATATTCTCCTTGCAGTCACAAGTATATTTGAGGAAATCTCAGCCTTCTAGCAAGCGCTTGGCCTACAAGCTAGCTGTGCAGGAAAACTGCTCTGAACAAGCCTATAAGACACTACGAAGAGTGTTCGTTCAGGCCCCAACTTTATTGACCATCCTCTGTGTGGGCCCAGGGTACAGCTCCAGCGAACTGCTGGCATATAACGCAGTGCTGTCGCTGCCAGTGCTCGTCATTCTTGTGACACTTACGGGCGAAGCGCAAGCGTCCCTGCCGCCGCTGCTGGAGCTTACAACTGCTAGTACTGCTTTCTTGGCTCTCTTTGTCTTCACGCTCGTCATGGGGTGCCTGCTAAATTACTCCCTCTTTCTGTGCACCATTTGCAACTCGGCACTCACAACAACCATTGTAGGCACCCTCCGAAGCGTTTTCGGCACGGTAATTGGCAAAACCCCCTCCATTTCCTCCTTGAGAAGGGCCTTTACTAGTCTTTTGCTTACCTTCTGAGTAGTCAATCATTGAGGACACAAGAGCAGGTATCATTCCTGAAGCAAAGGCAGTATTAAGCGAAGTCCGACCTGGAGGCTGATTGGTGGAATCGACCCGCACGTAGCACTTCACTTTTCATGTAACTTGTATGCTTGATGTAGTATTTGTCTTTCATGAGATAGGAAAGTTGTGCAAGTTTGCCTGCAGCCAGGCACTGACGAGAACGGGCAGGTCTTCCGTAACTCTCACCAATGCCTTGCTGGATGGTACAGATTCTGGGCTTTTTTGTACTCGGCGGAGTGAAGGCCACTATCTTGATTGTGACAGGCGTAACTGTAAATACTGCTGGTGGAATTTGGTACACTGTGACAAAGTACAAGGAGCGGCACTCCAAATATTAGACTCAATTGTGGCAAGGTCGTAGGCAGAGTGCCACCACTAGTTTGATAAACAGGCTCTCATCTCTTATCAGTGCGTGCACTGTGGAGGAAGGCTTGGACCTGAATGTATGGAATATTGCAAGGAATGTGCAGCAGAATCTGTTCGGGCTTCGGGTACTGGACAATGTTAGCCGGAGTTGCACCCCAATTTCTGCCTTGGTCTGATAAAACATCCCTCACTCGTGAAAGTGTATGTGTATTCTGGCTAGATTCTCTGATGAAGGATGGGCAGAAATTTCCTGCTCGGTGTAACTTGGGCTGACCAGACAGGTGGCATCTTCAATCAATTTCAGTGCCGTTTTTGGCATTGCAAAGATGACTGTGACGATGCCTAAAGCAGTAGGCAAGTAAAAGGGTCATGTTCTGCGCAAGAAGCACGCAAATCGCACTGAGCGCATGCTAAACTCTGGACGTGTGCCAGAGGGACTGACGGTAAGGATCAAGTGCTCAATCTACCATACTTGACACTACCTACACGGTTGTGATTTATGTGAGCTAGTATTGGCTTGCGATGAGTGAGTGAGATGGTGTTGCATGCACTCGCTGCTGAACTCAAATTCCTGCCCGCAGGCCTCACAAGTGTAGCCTCCTGCAAGCAACAGCAAGTCAAAAGGAGTACTCACAAATGTAACAAGGACACAAGCAGCGCTCTGCTCCAGTCCCATGAACAATAATAGCCTTCTCTTTGACAGTAATGTAAGTTCAAGTGAGAGTGAGGACATTGACATGGGGTGGACGGACAGGTTGAGGTTTGATGTTGCAAGAGCTGGTATGCAATTGTGTGTCTACACGTATGGACATCAATAGCAAGTGTAACCCTTCAAGGTCGAAAGTCAAGGGATAAGGCAAGGTTAGCCTCTCGTGAGTACAGGTCCATGCAAAGTTGTGGAGATCTAGGACTTCGACCCTCATTAAGAACCCCAAACCTCAACCTTCCACTTCAGCAATTACAAGCATGCTCCTTCGTGTGTGTTCCAACTCCATCACCACAGCTATGACCCTGCATCCAAATAGGCAGGACACACAACGGAACCGGCACCAACCTGGATCAGAGCGGAAGTACGCATGACGGAGAGCTTGGGAGGCCGAAATGCGGTCCTCAGGCCGCCACTGCAGCAGCCGCCGGAGAAGCCTGAGGGCCCACACTGTCCCTATCCTGCTCAACAATCACCGCGCAACATTAAGAGCAGCTAACACCTAGGTCACCTATTTGCACCAGGAGCAGCTGTTTGCCAAGGTTACCCCAGTCCAAGAGTGTCGCGCTGCTGGAGTTGATGAAGCAGCGCCTCCTCAGTGCATTGCCATGTAGCCATCTCCCCATCCTGGACCCAGGTATACCAGCAGAGCAATAATGTGAGATGCTTTTCACACTCAACCACAACCATCAAATTAGTGCAGATATTCTGTGCTTTGCTAGTTCAGCGCTGTAACTAATGAAGACTCTTCAAACGCTAGACCCGTGGTAGCAAGTAACGTCCTTGCCTGGCTTAATCAGGCCGGCTTCCGGCTCCTCTTGGCTTGTGTGCTAGAGTATCACTAAACAGCCGAACAAGGTGAGGACATGCACTGACTCTATGACAAGAAATGCTGTGCAAATTACTAAGCGGAATTGTTACATTTGAGCGCAACTGGGAGTGACCAAGCACCTTGTGCGTCTCTCTCCAGTGCTGATATTGGGGAAGGTGCTGCATTGGGACGAGGATGCACAACTCCATCAATGCTCGCAACCTGAGCCAGCAAGGAAATAATCATCTGATGAATATTCACATCATTCTCCAATTACTGTGCACACTGGCATTCATGGGGGACCACAAGCAAAGCAATTAAGCACTCTGCAGACACTTTAAGGATGTGCAAGAAATGTTGTGCAACAGTCATGGTGCAAGCGTGGTCTATACAAGTGGGCGACAGTCCGGGAGGAGGCGTCCAGGTCCGAGAGCTTCTGGTCCAGGAGCGCCCGTGTGCGGGCAGTGACCTCGAATACGTGCGGTGTTCCAAGTGCCAACTCTAGCATTACAACGCCAGCACTCCATATGTCATATCTGCAAGCAAAGCAGCGGGGCATTGTAAAGGTAAAACTTTGGCAAACAAAGGCCACAATGCAATCACAGGGTGCAGGGGGTGCATGAACTTGTGACTTCTGTGAGCGGTCACTTAGAAGCAGCACCAAGATTGCATACAACTATCAGTAAACAAGTATCGATCTCAGGCAAAGGTGGACTGGCACTTGCAGGTTGTGTTTCAAGAACAGGCTGTCAATGATCGATGTGCAAGCCTGGAGTAAGCAGGCAAAGACATGTGGAGAGAGCACATCTGAAGGCCAAGGGGATCAATTTATGATTGTCAGGCATTGAAATGGGATGCAGTATTACTCTGGGACAATGCTCTTGGCATGGAGGTGGGGTGGGCTCAGCAGGACCTCTGGGGGGCTGTACTCTACGGTCTCCTCCTCGCTGTAAGCAATGCACAAATTTCATACGTTGTCATGCAGGCTCCTTGTCGATGTCCATGTGAATGTAGTTCAGGACATTGTGCGCTCGGCCGTTCAGGATGAGACTCTATTCTTCCAACTTCTGACGGCCTCCAAGCAGAAAGATCTATGCCAAAGTAATGACTTCACAACAAGAACAGCGCGTACACGATGTCTCGCACAATCTGGGGTCAAAGGGAGGTGAATTCTGGTGCCAGAAGGACTAGATCATTGCAATTCAACAACAGGAGCACACCCACCTTGACGGTCCGTGGGAGCCATATAGGTGCTCGGTGGCATGCTGGTCTACAGCGCTGCCAAAGTCCGCAAGCCTCCTGTCAAGTCCAGGTTCTTGACATACTTAATCAGGAGAGGAAGGCTAGAAGTGATACACCGTGAGTTGTTGTCAAAGCAGGTTGTAGCACACTTTATTTACAAGATCATCACCCTTTCGAAGGACAAATACAAGGGCAGAAGGTCCCATCTGTCACTGACATGGAGATGCCCTCTGGAATCTCCTGCCCATCATGGCCAAAGAAGGTGCCAAAGCGGCTGCTCACAATCATGTTCTCTGCCGCCCCAAATGGTCCCTCCAAAGTGAGTTGCAACAGCGGTTGTGTACAATGTGTTTAGTCTGCGCATCTATTTATTGTACTGAAGCCCAATAAATGACATCTTTTGCACTCCTCAGCTATCTGGTTACTGTATTTGCATCAGGACTTGGCATCTAAGAAGACAACCTGGCTTTACATCTCTGTGAGTAATGTTGTGGACATGGCAGGTCTCAAGCGCCAGCAACTGCATAGGAACAAATGGTCATCAGCAGCGCACTTTCAAGCACAGGCAATGGACTTCAGGAGTGATAAGCAAGCCCCTGTTGATCCAAGTGCAGCTGAGAAGAGCCATACAGCTGCATACAGAGTTGAAGGGCTGTGCAGTTATCTAGATGTCACCCACTGAAGTTTTCCTACTTCATGGCGTTGATCTCTCAGCAGCTCACTGAGTGCAGATCCAGGTGGTGGGCACCATCTCAATGGGCGACCTTAAGTGCACACCAGGTGGCGCATTATAAGCTTGGTGGCCTCTTGGCCAGGTGCAGTCGTCTTTAGCCACTGCCAGGTCGGTGAAGTCCGTACGAGTTGGAGGCCGCCAGTGGAACTTGAGGATGGTGCCGTGTACAGCAGCTTTGTGAGGCTCTGGCCCTCGTTTCGGAAGACGAGCCACAGGTCGCGGCCAGCTGACTGGGTAAATGACTCTACGTACCGTGCAATATGACTCAGGCCATTCTCACGAGCCGGATGGTCACCACAAGCCTCCTCTTGTCCATCTTTATAGCTCTCACCTGCAGGCTCGTATAAATCCTCGTCCAGCTGCTCATGACTTTCACCTCTAGAAGGAGCATATGGTCTACTCTTTCGCGAGGCCTTGCCTCTAGTAAAACTACCTGCCATGCCATGCCGTCCTCTCAGACCATCAAAAAGATTGTCATTGCTTTGATCGAGTTCCTCACTGGAAGCTGCTGAGAGCATCGTTGTCAAGCTCCCGTTCCAGAGAGTCTCCCCAAAGTGCTTCTCACGCAGCCCGCTGCGGCCCTTGGCAGACCCACCCTCCGTCTGTAACAGCAACATACACGCATGCGCTCAAGAGATGCAGTGAGCAGAAGTCAAGTGGAAGGACAGAGCATGATGAAGTTGACCACAGAAAATGACTTGGCAGTGTCTTCAGCTTTCTGTCGCCTAGAGTGATAGTCTGCATGCTGACCAACATGCTGTATTTTGGGCCAAGCTCCGCAAATTGTCGACACTCATTCGTCATTCCAATACTTCAGAATGTGGAGCGTGACCCGCCTTTATCCGCTTGAGGATGAATGTGGTGTCTGATGACCCACTTGCTTGCTGATGGTCGTGGCCAACTCTTGACTGCTCCTCTGGGCCACTGCTTTCCTGGTCTCCGTCCCTGCGCTGACGCCGTCTGCCATGCATCTCCCGTCGCGCAGCCAGCCACACCTCCCCAAAAGCACCCGCTGCGAAAAACTTTTTCAGGACATACCTGCCCAAGCACACACGGAATTGTGAGGGGCTATTAACGGCCATACACAAGAACTGTACTACATGACTATGTCCTCAGCTAAACTATTGCGATGAGCGAGCTGTTGGTGCAATCAGCGACCATCTTGCAAGTGAAAGGGCAGATGGTGCAGAAAAGTATCCAACATATTGTGGGCACATCATACTATACGTAAGCCTGCACACGGTATTGAGCACCTCTTACTGGTG
This sequence comes from Spirogloea muscicola, assembly GCA_009602725.1. Lineage (NCBI taxonomy): Eukaryota > Viridiplantae > Streptophyta > Zygnematophyceae > Spirogloeales > Spirogloeaceae > Spirogloea > Spirogloea muscicola. The sequence goes on from WELB01000213.1 coordinate 127,645, forward strand.
ATCAGGGGTGGGCTGCACAAAGAAAGTGGAACCGGAAGCAGCGGCTCGCGGAGCACTGCCCAGCTGTAGCAACTCAAATGGGACCGTGTGGAGTGCACCAAGCAGCCTGGCCAGCATGTGCGGCATGTGTCTGGTGCGGCACGTGGCTAGCTCAAGTGCTGCGGCATGCTTGCTGTTGTTGTCAGTGTCGCCATCACGGAGGCAGACCAGCCATCCTGCCCAGTCTACCCACGCTGCCAGCTCGGTGGACCTGCCTGCATGGCAGATCACAGCAAAATTATTGTATGTATTTGTCTCTTTGCTGAACATGCAACATGTAGATTGGAGAAAGTCCACGCATGCACTTTCTTTGATTACATATGTGCAATTTCCACATGGTCATGGTGCTACTACTCATATCTCAGCTTCAGAACAGCACAAGTAGCTTGACATGACACATTTGTGCTTGTGGCGAGTGCATTTCCATTTTGTTTCCTCATGTCGAGATGCAGCTGATGCAAATTTATATACATGGACCAACGGGGGACCCACCAGATGGAGTTTCAACCGAGGGAAGCAGCGAAACAACTGCTTTCCTAGAGCTCAAGTCGGCCTTGGCACCACAGACAGGACCTGTCGTTGCTATAATCGGCTCCATCTGCCGGGTCGCCTTGGATGGCAGCGCCGCCTGTTCCGAGAGAAGCTCAAGCAGTTGATAATAGTACAGTCTCCCCTCGCCATTGCTGCTGTCAATGTCCTTAAGGCCATCCTGCACAAGGCACGTCATGTCTTACATGTCATGTGCTCATGACTGGCAAGACATGGTAACCAATAATACATGCCTTAGCTTTTGAGTTCTGAGGTTCAGGTCTTGGTAAGTGACGGGTTAGCCTGGAAGTATCTGATGCAGTGGTCAAGTCTGCAAAGTGAACCAACAAGTGCTGCTGGTGGGACCTAACCAGCGGGCCAGCTTGCACTGAAAGGGCGATGTCGCTCCCAGCATTTGTGCCTGCTGTTGCTATCACATCTGGCAGTAATGCCACTGCATTGGTAGATTCGCAGGCATTCAAGCCCTTATTGAGGCCTGGTTCTGTAAACCGTGGCTGCAGGTCCACGACGACAGCTGCCACATTGTCCATGGACTGGCCCTGCAGTGCTGCCCGGCAGAGCAACTCCGCCAACTGCTGAGTTGCACAAGGTGCCCTGGTAAGCTGATCTACAGCATCAATCTTCCCGTCTGCATCGCTGTTGTCTGGCACTCCTTCAAGAATGACACTCTCTGGATTGCAATGTTTCAAGCCCGCATTACAACTGCAGGCTGTTCCCAGCACATCAGATTCTGGAGTTGCCGTGGAAAACGTCTCGCTGCCAAAGGCCGAGTCTCTCTCAGCTGTATACATTTCAGGTGGTGGCAGGGGAATGGCAGGTTGCAGCATCGTGTCACTGTCTCCTGGCGGGCCAGAAGGAGGCACCTGGTCATGTCCTGCGGTCAGGGAATCGCAGACCTGCTGAGGCGTCAGCGCCTCAAGAATGCCATCGGTGACCAGCGCCAGCAGCACGTCACTGGCGGCAATCTCCCGCCAGGCGGGCACCTCGGGCACAGCAATGACTCCCGAGTCCCTGAACTCGAGGTCACCAAATGCTCGGCTTACAGCCAGGCGGCCGTCTACACGCCATGGGCCACCGCTGTTGCTGCTGCGCAGCACGCGGCCCCCCCCTGCCTCGATTCGGCAGCGCTCGTCTGGGTGGTCGGGCGCGTGGTCAGTTGTCAGCTCAACCACCTGGAGGTCCGAGGTAGCCGCAGCAGCAGCAGCACGAGTGGCGGCGCGCCGCAGTCGGGAGCCCCTGTGGCCCTTGCCAACAGCTGCGTGCAATGTAGGGGTGTAAGGGCGACTGATCAATTGACGACAAGCAGTGCATGCGACTTCAGGGAACATGGGATTCTCAGACTTGAGGTTGGCTATTTGGCTGGGGCCACAGTCATCAAAGCAGGGTAACTAGTCTGCCAGCCCTTCACAGAAGAAGAAGAGCAGCAGCTAGAGCTCGACCTTCTATGTCATATCCATCAGAAAGAGTGCAGCAACTGCCAACCAGCAATACAGGGTATGCTCACTAACTGCCTGAATATGTAGTTTGGCGCAGCGGCGCTCACATGTCAACGTGCTGCGTAGTGGAGGAAGGTGCCGCGTGCAGAGAAGTGCACGCGAGTCGCCAAGGTTGGCAGTGAGCAGGTGCCGCCGGCTGGCGCCGCCATCAATGGCCTCGTGCAGGAACAGTGCCACACACGCTGTGCTGCCCGATAACCACCCCTCCCGCTGCGCGACCTGCAGGCAGGCAGCAACAATAGGAGACTCTTGTTGCTGCTTGTTGGTAGGCCTGCGCTCAAGACGACTGGAGAACTCAAACACTGTCCCTAGCAAATAATCAGCAATTTACATCAATCTGAACTCAGAGTGCCTGCTCTTAAAAAGTAATCCTATTACCGCCAACTCATGCTCAGAGCTTGATATGAGCAACTGGGGGTGGACGTGAGGTCTGTGATAGAGTTGAATGCTTCAGCCCGTTAGAAAATTCTGACTAAGTGTATGTTGTGTGGAGATGCCTGCTACGGTATTTAACTTCATTAGCTGTCAAGGTTCACAAGTTTCAAGGACTGGGGCTGACAGATCAGATATCAAAGCTTGAGCCTTTACAACTTTGACTCGAGGGTTCGTAAGCTGGACCATGAGCGACTAGGGCAAACAATCTAGAGGACGACCTATTTACGCTGGTGGGCGACAGACCTCGAGCAGTGCGGCGTTCACGTCAGCAAAGGCGGCCAGGAGCAAGTGGCGAAGCAGTGACCGCAGGCCCTCCCCATTGGCTGCTGGGCCCTCGGCAGCGAGGCGGGCGTTGGCAAGCTCCGCAAAGCGGTGGTGCAAGTGGGCTGCCACAAAGTCCACCGCCTCCTGCCCGTTGTGGCCGTCGTAGACGGCATGATAGTGAAGTTCACAAGCGCTGCAGGCTGCAGCTGCAGCATTGCTGACGGCAGCTGATCAGGATCAGTCCCATGCAGGGCTGAACATAGGCACAGAGCCCGCATGTGTGAGCATGAGAGACAGACAAAGAGAGAGCGAGGGAGGGGTGAGAGTGAGAGCGAGTGAGCATGGAAACAGCACATCGAATATGGGCTCAATGAGGAGGGAGGCACGGAAAGACGCACAGGTGGCATTGAGGCCATCATGGTGTGGTGGGAGGACAGTGAGGGAGGGCAGGCAGACGGCGCGGTCCTCCTGGGTGAGCCGCCGGCCGCGGGTTGCGGCTGCCCCGCAGGACAGCGTACCCCCACACACGATGTCTGAGCCGCCATTGTCGACCTCTGCTGCCGCAGCGACAGCCAGCGACCGCTGGAGCAGCAGCAGCAGCAGCAGCCGAGCGGCTCTGCCGTCGGCAACACCGACGTCTGCCTTGCGCCCCTGTACCGAGCCCATGTTGTGTCATTGCTGCGCCGCTACCACCGCCTTCCCCGAGCTTGGCCACTGCAAGCCCCATGGGGCCGTCGCAGCGGCCCCCGGGTAGCAAACATACTGGCTGCCATGCAGCCGGCGGCACTCTCCACCGCCCATTCGGGTGGCTGCAGGCGTCGCTCTGGCGGCCCAGCGGCCCTGCGGGGCTCGTGACGTCCCAACGGATGTTGCCGCAGCCCCAACTGGGGCAATTGTGGCCTTGAACGCCCGCTGAGCCAGCAGACCACCACCTACTTTCGTGCAGGGAGTGGCACGAGTGAGAGTGGAGCGTGCATAGAGTGATGGAGGGCCCGAGTGGTGGCCAAGTACAAAGGCAAGCACGTTGGGGGCGCCTGAGAGGAAAGGGGGTGGGGTTTAAGGCAACCCCTAAACGAGCCCTGGGCTTGTGAACCCAAACCCCCAGGCCCGAGCTTGCAAGAGGAGGGCGACGGGCCCTAGCGTAGCTGCCACGGGGCCTGTGAGGAAAGGAGGCGCCCAAGCTCTGCGCCGTGGCTGCCAGGCGGCTGACTCCCGCGGCGGCTGTAGCGGCTGGCCGCCAGCGGGCGCGCAGCCAGAGCGAGGAGCAGAGGGTCGTCAGAGCGAGGAGGTGGGGGAGGGCGAGACTGCAGGTTGAGGAGGGAGACTGGAGCGAGAGGAGGGGTGAGGAGAGCAGAAGAGGAAGGAGGGAGAGGCAGAGAGGGAGGGGAGGTCAAGGGGCGGGGGAAGGGAGGGAGAGCGCTTGCGTGCGAGCCGGAGGAGGTCGGGAGGGGGGACGCTTGGAGTCACCTCGGAGCGATGAGGTGGTGAGGAGGAGAGGGGTTCCCGCCTTGGCCAGCCGGCGCGGCCATGACGAGCTTCGTGGGCAAGGTGGTGTCTGCGCGCATGCAGAAGAGCGTGGTCGTGGCCGTGGAACGCGTGGTGCGCCACCCCAAGTACCCCGCCGCCAAGCGCCGCACCAAGAAGTTCATGGCCCACGACGAGCGCAACGACTGCCGCGTCGGCGACCAGGTCCTCCATGGCCCCACCCCCCCCTCTCATTCTCCTCTGGCTTCCTCCCACTACCCAGGTGCAGCAAACGCGGCCTGGGAGCACTGCGCCCTGATGCAGCAGCCTGCAAGCTGGCCCAAGTGCCACGCGAAGCCACCGCCTGGTGCCCGATCCCTATGCCTCGGAACCCCGTCTTTAGAAAGCCTCACAACATGCAGTCAGACAACCTAGGTTCCGCACCCTGGTGTACTGTGACAACTCGAACTCTAGACCCTGCATAAAGTATACCACCTCCATCAAAGATGTCTGCTACTTCTGACGACTTGCCATCTATGCCACCTCAGTGTTGTCCTTGCCCCAAATTGCACCTCGCACAGTCCTAGACAGCTTCCAGTTGTCAAACCAGCTGCGCCGCTGCCGATGCATGACAATCAAGCCCCTCTCATTTGCTGATCAGAGGCATGCTACACCCTCCAGCTGGCTGTCCATTCGTCAGCCTTGCGTGCCAACTTCTCTGTTGAGGCAGGTCTAGCCATCAGATCTGGTAATCATGGAGGAAGCAGGACTGGCAGTAGGTGAGGGCTTAAGTCAAGGCTGCTTGGACCATAATGTCATTTTGGTATTTGGTGAATTGCAGGTGAAGATTGACTCGTCGCGGCCACTGAGCAAGCGCAAGCACTGGGTCGTTGCTACTATACTGCGTCGTGAGAGCATCTTCCACCAGCCAGACGCTGCTCCGGATGCCACCACTGTTCACCCAGAGGCTGTCAAGAGCACCGCTTCGCAGCTTCAGGCAACCCATGGTGCTCCTTCGTGACAGAGGCTTTTGAAGTCAGCTGACTGCTCCACATCACAGCTCATCGACCATCTAGCATCGATGACGTCGTAAGTCTGCAACCAGGCACACATTCCATGAGCAATTTACGTGTGAGCTCCCTGCTGAACTCGATCTTGCTGCTGTCGCTTAGGAGCCAGCATGGTCAGGCAGGCAAATGGCAAGCTAGTTAGTGCCACCGCTGTGGCCTTCACTTTCAAGGCAGTGTGCAGGCTGAAACTGCTGTGACATGGTCAGGCAAACGTTCATCACATCGATACACCTAGCTCAGGAAGTCTGCCTTTCTCATGTATTCAAGGTTCGGGTTTTCGGATAATGGAAGTGCTTTGTACTCGAAAAGTGGAGTGACTTGATACTGTCTCACAGTTTGTGATTGAACAGAGCCTTCAGTCTGCAATGAGAGTGACTGACCTAATACTGTCTCGTAGTTGTTGCTTTAACAGAGCCTTTGGTCCTCAATGGGAATGACGGCCTTTCTATAAGCTCAGACAAAATTCAGGTTGGGTTATTGCTGGATCCATTTGCTGTGCTGCTCGATGTGACTTGTGGAATATACACTGAGGTATTTAAAGCATGCAGTGTCAGCGGCACTTGGATGTGAGGGGGTCACAGCCGGTGCTACATGAAATATCTACTTACTTTTGCAAGCATAATTATGGCTTTTATTGAGCGAGTACATCAGTCTCTCTAGGTTGTTCAAGACTTTCTAATATGGTCCACATATGTATAAGGTTTAGGGCTCTGACTCTAAGCCGCATCTGCACAGCCTATGATGGATGTTCCAACTCATCCGCAAGTGCTGCTAAGACCGCATCCGTGTCCAAGGATGACCCAACTGTGATCCTCACGTATTTGTCATATCCCTCGAGTGCACTATGTACGCCGCTTATCAGGATGCCCCTTCTGCGCAAGGCCTGGTTTGTGAATCCATGGCACAGCAGATACAGCTTAGAAAACTCGTCCGACAACAGGGGACTAATCCGGGCTGTCGAACCTCTAGAAGTATATCAGTGCAAGACACTGCTGAGACAAAGCCCGAAAAAGCAGTTGTGATTGGCATTTTACGTATTTACTAGTGCAATCTCAGGCCACAAGTTAGCAGCCATGCAGTGATATAGCACCTGCACGATGTGGGCTCCTGGGAAACTTGTAGGAAATGCCACGAAATTGGAAAATGAAGGCAGGGGAACAAGACCAAGTTGTTGAAGCCCCGCTGCCAGCCTTGACCTCTCATGCGCGGTCTCACTGACCAGCCAGTCGCTGTACTGCTGGTCCTCCAACGCAGCTATACCTGCGGCCTGTCATATCAAGGAGGAACGAAGAGATGGAGAAGCAATTGACAGTACCGTCACGCTGGTAGGTCCATCATTGATTTGAAATATTAACCATTACCACAAGATTGAGGACCTGTCTGATCCTACCAAGTGCTTGCATGGTGTCCACTTGAGAGGAAGTCAACAGCCACTGTTAGCCCTAACCAAGGTAATCTACATTGAGATGAATCATCTGGAAATGATCACCAGTGCTATTGATGAGACTGAAAAGTTAGGGCGGATCTTGAACAAATCACGTGCCACAAGTCTGGAGCTGCAGAGAGCATAACCCAGGCGAACTCCAGCCAGGGCGTATGCTTTTGAGAATGTGCGAGTAAGCATCCATGGCCCTTCCATGATCAAGTTTGCGCAATCAGTTCTAGGCTGGCAGTCTTATGGTTATCAAGCACACACGGACTAAGCCCCCACAGATATTGCACTGAGCACTTTCAAAAGCTCGTGATAGGTCGAGTCATATCTAATTCCCTGTATACCTCTGCGATGTTGTAGAATGGAAAGTGCTGATGGGCCACCTGCTTGTACTGCAAACTCAAAGTAAGCCTGCAGTGACGTTTCATGATGTACACCAAGGTGCTCAGTGCTTACTTAGGCAATCTTCGGTAGAGCAACCTAGAGAACCCTGCAAGTATGGAACAACTGGTGTACACTTGCATATTAGACATGGTTGCTGGCTACCTCGTCAAAGACAAGTACTATTTGAGGAGGCACACCCTCAACGAGTGTCCTGATCTCTTGCTCGGACATCATTCCTCCCTGCAGCGGCCAAGGAAACCATCAGGAGATTGGACCACTACTATAACAGCCTATATGCCTAAGAACTGTAGGCAACAGGTCAAGTAGCGGGTGAAGACAGTTGGCTGTACAAACTGTAGGGTTGTTTGGGCTGGCTGCAAAAACGATTGCCGTATTTTCTGTAATCCTTTCAAGCATTACATCCACGTTGACAACACCATCTGCACCAGAACAACTCAGAAAAATAAGCAGGTAAGGAGGTCATGAACAGCATATCTATCTGGGAAATGCGGTGCAAGCATTGTCTCACAATACATTGTTGCGCAAGCACGTGCAGCAGCACAAAGAGCTAGAGTGATGGGCATTCTAAGCACTGTGTCACTGACTCAATGTGCGACCACAGGCAATGTTCCTGTTGCGAGCGCTGGAGCTCAAGTCAAATGACGAGCATGGATGCAGGATGCATGTGGCTTTGGCAGTGGCAGGATGTGTTTGAGACACAGCATGCATGTCCCTCACCCTCACGCAACGGCACCAAACGAGCCTGCTCGAGGACAAGGATAAACAACAACTCAATCAGATGGCCACATGCGTGGCAGAAGAAATGATCTCGGTCACTTCATATACAAAGCATCCAGTGCGATCACTGGGACAGTCTCTGCAGGCAAGGAGATACTCCAGCAGCATTGGTGAGATACTTCATTACTGGGTGGCCTGTCTGATAACCCTCTACCTCTGCTTGTCTGCTTTTGCTTAACGTGATCTCAAGGCCGCTGTCACTATCGAGAAACATGGGGTGCAATCACTGACGATCATCACAACCTGACTAGATGTCTAGCCAAAATATGCCAGCGCTGACACTCAGCATGTATTCAGGGAGCCTTGATTATACCTCAGCCCCGCAGGAAAGAGCTCCAGTCTTATATCTGGGAAACGACGGCTCGGGCATAACTGCACTCTTCCCCTCGTACAGGTAGAGGTCACATGCCAGCTGTCGAATGGACATCCATGTTCCATCAACATCTCATCTTGCTGCTTCACGAGTTACTGAACTCAGTCTAGTAGGTCTGCTACAAAGCATGAATTACGTGACGGCATTACGAAGCAGCTGCAACCAAGCAACCAGCCTCTTGCACTGTTCACAGAGTAGTGAGAGCATATGCGCACGCCAGTGCTCCGGGTCCTGGTAACATCTCCACGTCATGCAAGCATGGATCAATGTGGTGTGGCTAGCAACCTGGAGCAGGGACTCACTGCCGTTACTCAAGACAATCTGCTCAGCAGGAAAGTCCAGCTTCTCCGCCAGCCGCCTGGTGAGATTCCTGCCGTAGGCATCCGGATAGAGCTGGCCGACTGCCAGCACCATCTCCATGGCCTCCCGCACCTGTGCTTGCAAGGGCACCCAAGGCCACTAAACCCGACACGGACTGATGTAGCAGCAGCACAGGCACTCCCACGAGCAACAGTGTGGCCCACGACAGGCAAAGAGGCCTGCCTTGGGTGACGGAGGGGACACGCTCTCGTTCAGGTGGAGGCGGCGGATGGGCCCGTCGTAGCCGCCGAGGCGCACGTCGTGGTCGGCCAGCGGGAGCTTGGCGTCGGCCATCCCGGCCTGCGGCATACGGCGGCGCCGCCGTAAGCGCAGTGAGCCGCAGCGGGGACTCGACGACCCCGCGGAGCCGCCGCTCGGGCAGCCATGGCGGCCTTGACGCTGGCGGTCAACCTTCTGCCTGACGAATGCGGCCACCACGGCGGCGCCAGGAAAGCAGACGGGGCAAGGGCGGGTCTCACCAGGGCGGCCCGCACGGGGCTGGCCTCCATGGACGTCGCCGCGTCGGGGGGCGCCATGGTGGGTTAGCTTGTCAAGGTCCGTGGCGAGAGGCCGTGACAAAGCGTGGTCTGTTCCCACTCGGACGAGGCTCTGGAACGTGGGGCACAGCTGGTTCACGAAGCGAGGTCTCCGCCGCGGCAAGCAGGCGGCGCTTTCTTGCCGCGGCGCCGCCATGGAGCTCCCGGCGCCGCCGTGGCCGGCGTGCTGCGCCGCGTCCGAGGATGGGCGGTGCCACCACGGCGTGGCCGCGCTGGTGCAGGCGCTGNTGCGCGCCCTCGCCGCGCTGCTGGCCGCCGCTTCCGCCCGCCCCGACGCCTGGGCGTTCTTCTGCGAGAGCCAGCTCCACCGCGAGCTCCGCAGTGAGCGCCCGCGCCGCCCGCCGCATTGACTCGCCCGGCGCTGGCGAGCCTGCCCGCTGCCTCTGGCTATGGCGGCCGATCTCTGGTCGCTGACGCGCCCGCCGCGCAGTCGTCTGCGTCCTCTTCCAGAACACGCTGGCGCCGCCGGTGCCGAAGCGGGAGCCCCCGCCGTCCTCCCCGCCGGCACGGCTCGCCGTCTCTGCTGGGGCGCGGCGGGCGGCGGCCCTCGCCCTCGAGGACGAGACCGTCGCAGCGCTGCGCGTCCTGGAAGGCTGCTGCCTCATGGAGCCCCTCTGCCGCGAGCACGCCGCCAGCTTCCACGCCGTCCAGGTCGGCTTCCTGGCTGCCGCTGCGGTGGCAGAGCGGCCGTCCCGCTCCTGAAGCACGGGGCCGCTGCCAGTGGGCGACTTGCAGTGCTCGAGAGAGGAGCCAGTCTCGCCTTCATGGCCTTTACTTAGTCGCATGCGTGCTCTGCAGGACCACCTGGAGAGGCTGTTGGCAGCAGGCTCTCAGCCGAAGCTGCAGGGGGCGTGCCTCGACGCGCTCCTTGCCCTCCTCCTCGACTCGCCCACCAATCAACAAGTACCTCTGAGCTCACCTGACTAAAACTCAAGGCCGGTACGAATGGCCTGATCTGACCTACATTGACGTGATGATGCGGTTGATTGACAACAAGCGGGCCTGGCTGCCTGGACAGGATCGACAGCCCTGCTGCAGCTGACTGCAGTCGAAGCCCAAATATGTCACACATTGCGGCGCTTTGCTCTGTCGGGGCCATGCAGGAGCTGATGCGATTGAAGGGCATGACCACGGTTGCCAGATTATCCACAAACGTACATGTCGACCATGCAACTAGGTAAGCGTCCATGTGGAAGTGAGCACCACCTATGACCTCCCCCGCAATCTGCACAACGCAAGGACAGCTCCTAAGAGGCGGACGTATGTGGTCAGCGAGGCTTGCTCAGGCACAAGTGCTACATTTCGCAAGCTCGACATTGACAAGTCGGGCACCAGGCCTTCCAAGGTCACGGAGGCTACGAAGTTCGAGTTACCTACATTCCGACTGTATTGACAGGTCAAAATGCACAGAGTTCATCCGACTTGTGGTGGAGCAAGTCCTGCCTGAAGATGGTGAGGCGGCGCAGTCGCCTGCCTGGTCTGCGCCGGATGACGGTGGCGACGCTGACAGGGATTCCTACACATATTCTCCTGTGCTAACTACAGTATCAAGGTCAAAGGAGGCGGCTGCTGTTCCGATGATGCGCCGACAGGCCTGGGAGGACGTCCTGGCTATTGTTGGCAAGGATGCCGCTGCAGAGCTATTTGGCTCGGAGCCAGCAGTATCAAGCCCCCACGACGAGGACAGAGTCCCGGCCTCCCCAGAGTTGTCGCTTACGCCATGAATGAATGCGCCCGCTGTGTGAGTTGCTAGTCCAAGCGCACATTCGAGCAGTTACAGACGCACTTTACTAGGCATTTTGACCTTTACAAAATTTCACACAGCTGCCTTTCACGCGACCTGATGTTGTGATATGCAGCAAACACCTGCTTCTGGAGCTGCTGTTCAACAACTTGCTGAGGTTGTCGCAAGGGAATGACCTATGCAGCAGGTAAGCATTGTCGAACTGCTTGCACAGAGTTGCACTACAACTGGTGCACAAGCATGGTTGTTGTAGAGCTTATTTCATCACACATGCGCCATAAGAAGCCAGCCACGACTTTTGGTTGACAGCAGCATGTTGTAAGCACTTATTGAGCATGTCACTCTGCTTCAGCTTCAACAGGTTTACTGCATTGCCATGCATACTTTGACACTCCTGCTGGTGAGCTTATTATACGTCAATCTTGTTGTTGCAGCTGCAAACTCTGGTGCATGCAAGGCCTCTACATGTACACGTTTTGCCTGTGTCCTCAAGAGTTGTGACTCCATCGAGAACAACAGACCTTGTGCAGTCCCTCAAGAGACTAATGCACCCCAGCGCTCAACGATTGCAAGTGCCGAGCCTGAGCTTGGTGCTCTGGAGGCTTCCCGGGTCCTTGAGTGCCTAGTGGCCACTTTTGTCGCTGTGTGCATAAGTGCTTTTCTGGCCACTTCAAACTTTGTAAATGCTTTAACCTGGGCTGTTCACTCACAGCCATCGCCCTATACTGGAAGGATTTCTCTGTCCGTGAGCATCTCTGAGCATCACAGTGGGCCTTGGCGGCTGCTCCGAGGTCGTCGCTCATGCCCAAGTCCACAGGCGCGACCTGGAACAGTTGGCCAGGCAAACCAGGCAAGACCATGCTTTATGATGCCCCAAAGCTCGTGTACTTCCCTCGGGCTGGAAATTGGGCAGACGGAGCTATCACCTCTCTCCGGGGCCAGCTTCCTCGGGAGAAGAAGTGCTCGCCCATAGAGGATAGGGGCTGGGAACGGCCAGCCCAAAAAGAACGACTTCGGACGACCCAGTCGTCGCTGCCCCTCCAACAGCCTGAGAAGAAGGAGAGCAAGCGCCTGAGAAGAAGAAGGGCTCGGTGGTTGCCGGCATGGGCAGCACGCCGGGGGTCGGGTTCGAGGTTTGGCAACAACACAGGCCCTGCCCGCGCGGCCGACGCTGTGGAGCCGCCGCCTGACGGTGGTTTGGCGAGCTCGCCGTTTCCCGGGGGGCCTTCCCGCGCCGTCGCAGCGGCACCGATGGGGGGGGTGGGGGAGCCCAACCGCCGCGGCGCGCTGCTGCGGGCGCCAGATCGGAAGAGCGTC
>WELB01000213.1:148635-185389 GCA_009602725.1 Spirogloea muscicola
CCCCCCGCCGCCTAGCCGCCGCCCCGCGCCCCCGGCCCACTCTCTACAACTAGCTCCCCACCTGCGCCTCGCATCTCCACACTTCCCCAGTCGACTGCTCCGCTGAACTCCCACGTCTGCTCTCCTCGGCCGCCGCATCCGCGAGCACTGCTGCCATGGCGCCCCTCGCGACGCTCCTCGCCGCGCTCCTCCTGGCCGTGGTCTCGCCCCTCGCGGGTGAGGCTTCCACCGCTCCCGCCCGGCCTCTAACCTGTTGTCTCTGTAGCTATGGCCGTGAAGTAGCATCAATGGGTCAGCAAAGCGCGGGGGAGGCAGTGGGAGGGAAGAGTTGAGACGTTAACCCAGCCGCATTGCTGGCAAAACGCAGCAGGCTGCAGCACAGATAGCCGCCCAGGTTGTTTCTGGACCGCTGCAGGTAGTAGCAGTACACCCTGCTCCCAGCGGGGCAGGATACCTCTACGTTCTATACTTTCCAGTGTCGAATCCTTGTGAAATGTTCACTTTGTGGTGTGATATAGGGGCAGCCCGCGCGATATTGGCAATGACTTTGCAGCTGACCACCAATTGACCACCCCGCTGCAGGAGCGGCCAAAACTCCCCCTTATCTTGCACCAAAAATAAAGACCCCGGCATGCTCACACATTCCCTGGTATTACCCCATCACCGTGCCGCCTATCACGGTGACTCCTGGGACGACCTGCACATGGTACTACATGGACGCCAGCCCTGTACTCCGCCAGCACTGTGTCCAGTCTGTTCCACCCGACACAAGGATTCAAGCCCCAATTGACACCACTGGAAAGGGTGTTTTCAGCTACAAGTTTACAAAGGTATGTCAACCAGCCTCCAAAACAAGCACTTCCCGGCCAGGAAGTCATGCCCATCCATGGTATTTCACCTCGTGTTGCAGGAACATGCATGTTTTGGGATGTATGTTGCTATTTCATCAGCAGATGGTTCTGCGAGCAAACCTACACTGAAGATTGTCTGACTGAGAAGGTATATCTAGTCGGGCCAAGGTGGTACTGCATAGAAATTGGTGTCATGATCATCACTCGTGTCTTGCATGATGATGCAGCTGCTGGGCTCCTGGCCATCCTGGTCTATCTCTGATGTGCCACAATCTTTTCTGCACAGGCTGGCATTTACTTGTACCAGGATTGTCAATTCTTGTACACAATGAATGGTGAGATCATTGTCACAGCTGCAAAGACTGCAAAGGGCATGCACAAAAAATCCACTTCTACTAAGAAGGGCGGTCACAAGCATCATCCACCTCCTCCCAAGAAGAGGACAACCAAGAACTAAAGAGGCATCTTGAATGTGATGAGTTAATTTCCGTACGTGGTTGAGTTCTTAAAAGATTGTGAGCAACATCTTCTTTACGCCCCCCCCCCCTCTTGCACAGTAGCAACCTTCTTGACTGGCAACTAGAGTTGCAATCAGATCCTCTTGACTGGCAACTAGAGTGGCAATCAGGCTGAGACACAAAGAAAAGTTAGGGGATCCTTTGTCCACGAGGGAGTTTGTTAGAAACCTTTCTTGGTTACTGACTGTTTTGATGCAACAAACACCACCTAAACAAAACAAATCTTGACATTCTGCAATGTTGCAATTCTTCACTCTGTTTCACATCATCTGCAAACACAGGCTTACACTTCACATCCTCATTTATTATGATGCAGTCAGAGAATTTTGCATGCTGATTTTCACATGTTAAAATGGCCTGCATCTCTTAGCACTATATGATTTTTCACGTATATGTGCACAACGATAAGTAGAAGTAAAGTTCCTAGTAATGGCATTGTTTTAAATTCTTGAAAATTGCTACTTTGAAATCTGTGGTCAAATTTGATAATCACTTTCCTCCTTGTGATAAATCTGTTACAATGATGCACAATCTAAAGGTTTCTACAAACTTTCCACAATGCTATTGATAATTCCTCTTACATGTTATACATATACTGTTGTACCATCTTAATAACTTCTACCAAGTATTAAAATTTCGCTTACTTTATCTATCATGCCATTTATCATTAGAAAATGTGTTAGAAAACTTCTGTACATTATTCCATGAGGACAATATTAACCAATTTGAATGGACAGTTGAAGAGAGAAAACTGGTGTTCATAATGGCTAGAACAATCATACCTTTTTCCTAAATGCAACATTTTTCTATGACAGATGTGACCAACACAGTATCCACTAGAACAATAAAATGATGGAATGTAGGCAGGTGAAATCTGTTGAACATAACGCCATTAATCGTACAGCTATTTATCGGCAGGAGTAGACCGTCAGAAAAACTGTGTTGAAGACTATCATGCCACAGGCTGAACAATGTAGGGGATGAATACAAAGCAGAGCAACATAAGAACACCGAACATCCTCGTATAAGCATAATGTGGTGTGATGCAGCAGCAGGCACATAATTAAAAAGTCAACGATTAAAAAGGACCACCTGCCGCTGACTGTGCCAAAATGTGCCAAAAACAAACAGCTGTAGAAGACCTATCTCAGATGGGAAAATCACACAACGTTTGCCGCTGAAAGTAGGTATTTGTTAACTTTTCACCGTAGATTGTTAGAAAATGATAGTCGCTAACCTGGCGCAACAGCAATGAAGAGTTCAAGCGCTGTGTGTTATGCACCTCTTCATGTTCTGGTTGAAACCACAGCATATGAAGAGGTGAATAAGTACACATGCGCCTGCAAAAGCTAAGTACTGAGTAGGTTCTGCCATACAGCCACCGCCTCCTGAAAATACTTTGGGCCAGGAGAGAGAGAGAGAGAGAAGATGGGCGGTGCGTGCATGAGTTAAGGGGGGGGTGAAAGAAGGCCTATAATCTGTTTAAGCAAATGTTAGTGCTAAAAACTGGGGCTCCATAAAGCAAAGCCCTATCAACTGTAGGAGGCTACGGTGATAGTCCAAAAGCCTGCTGAAGAGGGACATCATTACCCACAAATGAGCGAATAATACAGACAGGCTGTGACTTGGGGAGGCAGAGCACTGCCAGGAAGCCAGGGAAATTAAGCAACTCCAGGCACCGTGGGTGGCAACCCCTGGCACAGCGCCCAAGACAGACTTATGTCTACGAGGTAGGACGCTGGTGCAAGTGGAAAGAAGCATGGAGAAATGTCAAAGGTGGGGTACAAGCGTGCTGGTGGTGCTGATGTCAGTCTGTTGTCGGCACATGTATTGGCTGAGCCTGAGCTAGCTCGGTCGGGAGCACTGACGACGCGACTGGCCCGACTACAAGGAGAAGAGGACAAGGGCGTAGACGGCCGTGGTAGCCAGGACTGCAGGTGGCGCGACAAAGGCCAGGGTTCACAGCAACATTGGCGGAATGGACTAGTTGAAAGCGCATGGCGCACATGGACCGCCCGGGGTGGTCGGGAGCCGGGCATCAGTGGCGGCACTGGCCACCACGGAGCCGGCGCTGTCGTCAGTTGAACGGAGGCCTACAAGGGGCCGAGGGTGCACCTAAAGCGAAGCCGCCAGACGCTGCCACTGTGGGCGTGTCTGTGGCTGAGCCGCGTGTGGCTCGTGGAGGTGCGGTGCCACGACGGAAAGGTCGAAGGAGTCGTCGAGGCGCCCGGCCCACGTTGAGATGGCGGGCGGTGCGGGCGGCGTGAGAGGCGGGCAGGCGGCCGCGGCGGCCCGGAAGGTGTGGGAGGCTGGCGGCGCTGGCCTGGCCGGCTGGAGTCTCCTGCCACCGAAGCGGCTGTCAAAACGAGAGGAGCGCGGTGTGCATGAGATGAAAGGGGAAGAGGCCAATGCAAGCCAGTACACTGTCCAGGCAAAGAAAGAAATGCGGCTGCTGATAGTAAAAATCGGCTGTAAAAAGCCAGCCAGATGCATGCAGGTATTTATGACGGAGCCACAGGCTAGGCAGACAGGGCGCCCTTAGTACCCCCGTGTCAGCAGCAGGACATCAGATGAGCAGAGGGGAGGAAGAGCAACCCCACTGCGCAAGCCAGAGGTTGCTGCAAGGGCTCGACCAGCCCGGCAATGCAAGCAATTGCCTGGGACCGCTGTAGGCACATAGATAGTCGCTTGCGCTAGCGGGAAACAAGACCCGAAGGCACCAAGCCTCCAGGAAGTGCAGCACCCTGTTCGCGGCGCCGCTGGTCAGCTTGAGAGGCCAGCAGCGAAAGAAACGAGGACCACCGACCCCCGTATCACCCGTGGATGTCTGAAGGCCAGGGGGTAAAAGGTATTACCCACCGGGTGGTCCTTGTACTTGTGCAACTTCTTCTGTTCGGCCACCTTCACGGCATAGCCGGTCTCAGAAGTTATGGGGCCCTTCTTCCGGAAGCTGTCGGTGAGGACGACGTCCATGAGGAGCCGCTTGCACACCTCCCAGGGGGACGCCAACCAGATCGACACGCCTCGTCCGAGGGGCCCCATTGCGGAGTTGGACGGGCATCACCCCGGTGCTCTCCAACGCCACTTGATATCTTGCAAAAGGATGGGGCTACACAAAGCGAGTTGCCCGTCCGCAACGGGGTCCCTCGGACGAGGCGTGTCGATCTGGTTGGCGTCCCCCTGGGAGGTGGCAAGCGGCTCCTCAAGGACGTCGTCCTCACCGACAGCTTCCGGAAGAAGGGCCCCATCACTTCTGAGACCGGCTATGCTGTCAAGGTGGCCAAACAGAAGAAGTTGCACAAGTACAAGGACCACCAGGCGGGTGATACCTTTTACCCCCTGGCCGTGGACATCCACGGGTGTTGTGGGGGTCTGTGGTCCTCGTTACTTTCGCTGCTGGCATCTCAAGCTGACCAGCGGCGCCAGGAACAGGGTGCAGCACTTCTTGGCCTCGTCTTCTCCTCGACGTGGTTCTCATCGACGCATTCCAAACAGGGGCACCCACACCGACTATGCCAGGTTGGGCGACACATCATGCGGAGAGGAAGAAGGAGAGGCACAACAATGACCACTTCCGGGGCGACCACTTCTTCCCATGCGCCATGAAAATATACGGCGGCTACGGAACGAAGTGGTCTTCTCTGCTCCATCGCCTTGGGTCTGCATGTCAATGCCCGCCGACGTAGTCGGGCGGGTAGCTTAGTTTCTAGTCCCGCAAGCCATCATTGCAGGCTATAGAATGCGGCTATCATTGAGTCTACAGCGCTCCCAGGCACTCGCGATACACCAGCGTGCTGGTCGTGCATTAGCCCAGGCTAAAGGCTTCCGTGGTGGTGGTTTGGTGCCTCAGTATGGCTTGTCAGATATGCATGTGCTCACTCGGGGAGATTTAGTGTCCCCCTAAGCCAGCTCATTACCCAGTTATCAAGACATTTGTAAGGCTAGAGTTGGCCTCCCTTTCAATTTCATGCGCACCGCGCGCCTTCTCTCTTGGAGGCTCGGTGCCTTGGGTCGTGTCCTGCTACCGCATGCGTTTATCTGTCCCTCCAGCAGTGAGCGCACGGGCTCCCACAACCTCCTACGTGACGCCATGTATGGCATCGTCAAGGAGGCGGGATATCAAGTGGCGTTGGAGAGCACCGGGGTGATGCCCGTCCAGCTCCGCAACGGGGTCCCTCGGACGCGGCGTGTCGATCTGGTCGGTGTCCCCCTGGGAGGTGGCAAGCGGCTTCTCATGGACGTCGTCCTAACCGACAGCTTCCGGACGAAGGGCCCCGTAACTTCTGAGACCGGCTATGCCGTGAAGGTGGCCGAACAGAAGAAGTTGCACAAGTACAAGGACCACCCGGCGGGTGATACCTTTTACCCCCTGGCCATGGACATCCATGGGTGTTACGGGGGTCGGTGGTCCTCGTTACTTTCGCTGCTGGCATCTCAAGCTGACCAGCGGCGCCGGGAACAGGGTGCAGCCCTTCCCGGTGGCTCGGTGCCTTTGGGTCTTGTGTCCTGCTACCGTATGCGTTTGTCTATGTCGCTACAGCGTTCCCAAGCGCTTGCTTTGCATCGCCGCGCTGGTCGTGCCCTTGCAGCAGCCTCTGGCTTGCGCAGCGGGGTTGCTCTTCCTCCCCTCAGCTCATCTGACTTCCTACTGCTGACACGGGGTTACTAAGAGCGCCCTGGCTGTCTAGCCTGTGGCTCCGTCATGAACACCTGTATGCATCTGGCTGGCTTTCACAGCCGCTCTTTTAATATCAGCAGCCGCTTGAGGTGTGAAGCGGTCCCAAGCGCTTGCTTTGCACCGCCGCGCCGGTCGCGCCCTTGCAGCAGCCTCTGGCTTGCTTGCGCAGCGAGGTTGCTCTTCCTCCTCTCCGCTTATCTAACTTCCTACTGCTGACGCAGGGGTAGTAAGAGCGCCCTATCTGCCTAGCCTGTGGCTCCGTCATAAACACCTGTGGGCATCTGGCTGGCTTTCACAGCCGCTCTTTTTATCTCAGCAGCCGCATTGTTTGGGGGGCGAAAAGTCAGCTGACGAGAAAGAAGGCGCGCGGTTCTCATGCAATGAAAGGTTGGCCCTATCTAAGCCGATACACTGTTCAGGCAACGGCTAGTGCAACATAAGCACTATGCTATGAAGGGGGACTTAGGTACCCACAAGCGAGCACATACAACACTTTCTTCTCATACAACAGGAGGAGCTAATCTGAGGAGCCGGAGCATCTCCGGGAAGCCAGTGGCAAAGTGAGAGGTGCGGTGCGCATGAGATGAGAGGAGACCAAAGCAAGCCGGTTGTGGCGAGAGAAGAAGCAGCTCTGGAGTGGACGATGGCTACGATGAGAAGAAGAGCGAAGGCGGCTGGTGCGCATGGAAAGCAGGGAGGCCAAGCCGAGCCAGTAGACCTTACGGGAAGAATTTGGCGCAAAGAATGGGGCTACCGGAAGGGAAGCCCTAGGCAAAGAGGGGGGCTAAAGTAAAATGGCGATAATGAACATGCTCATCCAAGGAGAGCGATGCCTGTAGATGCGGCTTTACAGGAGGGGCGAGGGCTATGAATAGCCAGCCCAAGAAAGGATGACAGGGCCCAGTAAGTGGAGCATTTGGGTTATGAAAGGGCCAGCCCAGGGGGATCAACAAGACGTTGAAAAGCACCCCCCGAGTCTCAACAGTTGGTCAATGCCGTGGCCACTTTTCCTCGCCCACTCTTGGCTGGCACCATCCAGCTGGGCGGGCCCTTCGCAGCCTTGGCCCCTTCGTACATTCAGTCGACATCTTTGGCTGCTTAGGTCCTCGTTTCCACACTCTCCTTCAAATTATTGCCAATCTAGGCTACACACGACATGCAGATGAGTTCCCGGCTGAGATGGCCCTGCCAGCTGCATATCTGTCGTTCTTGCGACGACGCGTTTTGGCCTGTTTGCAGCGTGCTCAGGCTAATGCTTTGCACCAGAAAGCTGGGCGAGCTCTAGTTGGTGGCAGATGGGCTTCGTATTCGCCATCTAGTATTCAGGCGTCGATTAGCGACCTTTATGTTTTGACCCGTGCTTACTGAGCGGGTCAATCTGCTGTGGGTTATGTAGGTCTTGAGATGTGCTTGCCTTTGTACTTGGCCATCTGGCCTTCGTTCGTTTCAAATACACGATCTTTCTCTTCGTAGCTGCTTAACGCTTCAGGCCCCTCCGTCATGTGGCCCCTTCGAACCTTTGTCAGTTCTTTTCGGGCTGGCTTTTCACAGCCCTTGCCCCCCTTGGGAGAGCCACTTCTTCCTTGGAAGAGCTGCATTAGAAGCCACCGTCGCCTCGCCCTTTCTTATTGAGCTTAGCCTCCCCCTTTCTTACTGAGCTGGCCTTTATACAGCTATTGCTCCCTTCTGGAAGATCTTATTGCTTGTGCAAAAGAGCTCTTTCAATGAAGGGGAGTTGCTGTGAAGGCCCAAACAAATCAAACAATGTAATGAAGCAGCCCAAGGTGGGAGAAGGCAGCAGTTTGGGAGAAGGCGTGCGCGCCCGTGAGGTAAAAGGGAGGACCAAGCCGAGCCAAAGAATTCTTATTACAGAAAGAGCAACTTTATAAAGGAGGGCGGGGCCTACAAAGGGCCAACCCCACAGAGTGTTGACAAGGTCTCATAGAGGCGAATAGTCAATAGCATGTTCGACATCAAGCAATCATCAAGGATGGCAGCTCAATAATTCCTAATTCGTCTACGCAAGTTGGGAGATTCAATGCCGGATGGCAGTCCCCCTGCCGACAGCAGGAGTCGGCAGCCAGGGCGAGGCAGATCGACTCGTCCAGTAGAGGGCGATGGCTGTGAATGGCCAGCCCAGAGAAAGAATGAATAAAATTTGAAGGGGCCAGAAAAGCAAAAGCGCACAGCCGCTCATGTGGCCACTCGGTGCTTAAAATCAGTACCAATCCAAGGAGTCTGGCACGTCTTACATCGCTCGCAACACCAGGGGCACCGGACTGGCTCACAACGCACGCCATTCACAGCGCATTCGAAGTCAGCCCGGAGGCATATCAGACACTTCTTCAGCTCTTGCTTGGCCTGCCCCCGACCTGCCTGATCCGAGTAAGTCAGTGTGAGTGCGGCTTCCGTGCGGAGGGCGGAGACCTCGCTACCCACATGCTGCGGTGTCCCACAGGTCCTGAAGTGGTTGGCGTTCACAATCTTCTGCGGGACGCCCTGGCGGACTTGATGCGCGACGCCGGTTACCGCGCCATTGTGGAAGTGAGCAACGTAATGCCCATCACCACGGATTCTTAGGGACGCCATCACCGCCGCACCCTTGATATTGTGGGTGTACAATCTGGCGGAGGACCACGAGCCTTGGTTGACGTGGCGGTGACGGATGCGTACAAAAGTTCAGCATCGACCCATACTGCTGGCAACGCAGTGGGAGGTGCAGAGCAGAGAAAGCTCCTACACTACTCTGACTACCCCCGCAGTGACCATCTCATACCAGCCGCGATTGACACTTTCGGCTGCATGGGTCCTCGCTTCCATACGCTACTGGAGAATATCGCGAGTCTGGGATATGCTCGACGTGAGGACATGCTTCCAGCTCAGAGGGGCATGCCAGCAGCCTCCTTGTCATTCTTGCGTCGTCGAGTGTCAGCTTGTCTGCAGCGAGCTCATGTCTGCAGGCTCATGCGTTGCGTGAGAAAGCTGGTCGAGCCTTAGCTGGTAGCTCAAGAGGTCGATTGCCGTCCGATATTCGGGCATCAGTTAGCGACCTCTATGTGCTGACTCGTGGTTACTGAGTGGGTCAGCTTAGCAGCAGGCGATGTAAATTTGTCAATGTGCTTGCCTAGTACTTGGCCACATAGGCCCTTCATCTCTTGATACACACGCTTTCCCATTACAATCAGCTAGTGAGCAGCCGCAGGTCAGAAACCAGCTCTTGGTAGCAGGTTGCCTGTCTACATTCAGAGGCTGCAGCGCAGGGCGCGACCGGCACGCTAGGCCAGCCAGCCTTCCTCCACTCTTAGTCCTCAACTGGACGCGCGCCTTTCTCTCACTGGACGTTTCCTTCTGTCCGAAAGGACCAGCAGAACGCGTCTTTTCAGCGGCTCAGACGCATTTTGATTTGCACATGGCGGCAGACAGATTCAGTCGTCACTCAGCCAGTCCGACAGACAGGACAGGCTCCGCCTTCACTAAGAGAGTGGCAGCCACAGCTAGGGCGCACCAGTGCAGCGGCCACCTCAGATCCAGATTTGAAAATCAAGCCCGATGTGCCGGAGCACCCCTCTTCTCAGGAGGAGTAAAGGAAAATCTTCGTGTATTTGAAACAAACAAAGGCCAAATGGCCAAGTACAGAGGGAAGCACATTCAGAGACGTGCATCATCTACAGCAAATTGACCCGCTTAGTAACCACGGGTTAATACATAAAGGTCGCTAATCGATGCCTGAATACTGGATGGCAGATACGAAGCCCTTCTGCTACCAGCTAGAGCTCGCCCAGCTTTCGGTGCAAAGCAATAGCCTGAGCACGCTGCAAACAGGCCGAAATGCGTCGTCGCAAGAACGACAGATATGCAGCTGGCAGGCCCATCTCAGCCGGAAACACATCTGCACGTCGTGCATAGCCTAGATTGGCAATGTTCTGCAGGAGAGTGTAGATACGAGGACCTAAGCAGCCAAAGATGTCAACTGCAGTTGGCAGGAGCTGATCGCATTGGGAATAAAGGGAGGCTCGGTGGAGGCTCGGTGCCTTCGGGTCTTGTGTCCTGCTACCGCATTATCTGTGTACCTCCAGCGGTCCCAAGCGCTTGCTTTGCACCGCCGCGCCGTTCGCGCCCTTGCAGCAGCCTCTGGCTTGCTTGCGCAGCGGGGTTGCTCTTCCTCCCCTCAGCTCATCTGACTTCCTACTGCTGACACGGGGGTACGAAGAAGAAGGGCTCGCCCATTGAAGATAGGGGCTGGAAAAGCCAGCCCAAAAAAGATGAACGAAGGACGAGAAGGGGCCATGGGAAGCACTAAGGAAAACAAGCACAAAACAAAACTAAGCAGCTACGAAGCACTACTAAGAGCGCCCTGTCTGCCTAGCCTGGTGGCTCCGTCTATAACACCTGTATGCATCTGGCTGGCCTCTTACAGCCGCTCATTTAGCATCAGCAGTCGCATCCTTATTTCTATCTCAGGGAGTGCTCCCACGGCCCACTAGGCTCAGCCAGATGGTTACCCAGCCCATTCGCGGGTTTTTAAACTACAGAAGATGACGAAGGGCTTCCCCAGCCCAATGCGCCGGCGCACTACAATATTACATTCAACAATCTTGGGGGGTGCCATTTGCTACTGTGTCATTTTCACGTTTATCTAAGTAAGTACCAATTGGCCGCCTCCACTAAAAGCCTGAGACTGTTCTGGAGAAGGATACTCTGCTCATGTCTGTGATCACTTTGCTGTCTTACAGCCGTTCAAGAAAGTGTGCAACTTGCAATCACCTGGCCAACAGCTTTCAATTTGCATGGCTTGGTGCCATCATTCTAGCAACATATGTGTGCGTGTATCTGACTTGTACAGTCTGCACGGGCAGTCTCGTCTTGTAAGCCACATATTCGATACCACGCTGGAGCATATTTTCGAAATTGTTCAGGACAATCTGAACCCGAATATTACCCAACATCCAGGTTAAATCGAGCAGGAGTCTGGCAAGGAGGGCTCTCCCTGCTCGGGCCGATCTGTTTCATGCTTGCTTTTCTCGTCCTCCATGTCAGAGGTCGACATGGGAGATGCACAAAGTGGGTCACTTGGAGCAGAACATGGAATGCACAATATCATGTGCACCTAATCATGTCTCAGCCTGCTCAAGTGATTACGAAACTGAAGATACGACTAAAGTACACCATCTGCAGCCTAAGTCGAGTTGGGGGCGCTAGGACCGTCCGTCAGCAGAGCTTTCGGAAGCTTGTGAGAATGAGAGCTTGTCCCAGAAGCGGGCAGTAGGGGGCGATGGCTGTGGAAGGCCGGCCTAGAAAGAAAGAATGAAAGGGGCTCTTGCAGACAGGGATTTGAGTAGATTGAGTGGTGCAGTGATGGAGGGCCTGAGTGGCCCAAGGGGCAAGGGCTGCCAAAAGGAAAGCGCTTCCAGATTGACAGCAGTGGCTGTGAGAAGCCAGCCCAAAAGAATGGACAAGGTCTGAAAGGGCCAGATGGCGCAAGAAGCAAGATGCTAAGCGCTAAGATGCCTGCCCAAGAAGCCTGCCCAAGAAGAGTGGACAAGGTCCAAGCCAGAAAGAAAGAACAGCTCAGAAAGAAGAAACAGAAAGAAAGAGCTGAGGTGAGTCAGTAGTTGTGAGAGGCCAGCCGAAAGAAGTGATAATCTTCGAGTACAGGGCGATGGCTGTGATTTGCCGGCCCAGAAAGCTGAAAGAAGGAATGCAAGGTCAGAAAGGAATGGACAAGGTCCGGATTGAAAGTTTCCCTGGGCTGTGCGCTCTTGTACCTGCTCCGGTACCTGTCCCTGTGTGTTGTACACAGCGTTCTCAGAGTCTGCATTCCTCCAGTCGAGCTCCTCCATTGGACGTTTGCTCTTGTCCACAGGTCCAGCAGATCGCCCTCGTTGAGGGGGCGGCCCAGCAGATCGACTTCGTTGCGGCGGCTCAGATGCAGATGCGCTCATGGCGGCAGACAGGTTTAGATCTCAGACAGTCAGTCAGACAGCACAGGCTCCGACCTCACCCAAGGTGGGTGGCAGCCATGGCTAGGGCGCACGGGCGCACCTCGTGGCCTCAGATGTGGGGAGTAAATCCGATGGGTGCCCGAGGCCTCCCTTACTCCGATTACACCCGATGTGATCAGCTCTTGCCAGAGGCAATCGACATCTTTGGCTGCTTAGGTCCTCGTTTCCTTACTCTCCTTCAAAACATAGCCAATCTAGGCTACACACGACATGCAGATGTGTTCCCGGCTGAGATGGGCTTGCCAGCTGCTTATCTGTCGTTGTTGCGACGACGAGTTTCGGCCTGTTTGCAGCGTGCTCAGGCTAATGCTTTGCACCAGAAAGCTGGGCGAGCTCTAGTTGGTGGCCGAAGGGCTTCGTATCTGCCATCTAGTATCCAGGCATCGGTTAGCGACCTTTATGTTTTGACCCGTGGTTACTGAGCGGGTCAATCTACTGTAGCTTATGTAGGTCTTAAGATGTGCTTGCCTTTGTACTTGGCCATTTGGCCTTCGTTTGTTTCAAATGCACGATATTCCTTATCCAGGGATGTCTCACGGCCCAATAGACGATCGAGTCCGATTCACCATATTACAATATTCAACACGGATGAAGCTTTTCCCAAAAGGGGGCTGCTAGGACCTTCAGTCAGCAGTGATGTCGGATGATATTAAGAGTGAAAGCTTTTTTCCAGAAGCGGGCAGAAGGGGGCGAGGGCTACGGAAGACCGGCTCAGAAAGACAAGGGACCGGTAAAGGGCGATGCCTGTGCTTAGCCAGCCCAGAAAAAGAGTGTACAGTAATATTCCGAATGCGGCTCTCTGTCTCCCAACCTCGCTTTTTGCGCCATTCGGCTCCTTCAGACCTTGTCCATCCATTCTTTTGGGCTGGCCTCTCACAGCCTACAAGTCAATTTGGCAGCGCTGTTACCATTTCCAACGCTCCCTGGCTCACGCCGCGCACTTGCGGGCAGGCCGCGCTGTGGCTGCTGCCTCCAGGTCTCGTCGGGGTGCCTCTTTACACACACGCCGGGTCGACTTGGTGGCCTCGACGCCGGGAGGCGGCGCGCGCATCATTGCAGACGTGATCACCACCGATGTGGTGGACCGATTCAATCCGGAGCTCTCTGCCTCGCGGGCTGGCCATGCTGCGGCGAAAGCCGCTCGCAGCAAGGCGGCCAAACACGTTGACCACCCGGCTGGAGACGAGTTCGTAGCCCTGGCCGTGGATGTGCACGGGGCTCTTGGGTCCCAGTGGCTCGACCAGCTAGCCAGCTTGCGCGACGCGTTGTGTCCCGCAGAAGGTGAGCCGTCTGACTCCAACGCCGCTGGCTCGTGGGCCCAGGTTTATCGCCTGCGTCATTCAGTGTCCCTCCAGCGGTCCATGCCCCACGCCTTGCATCTGCGCGCTGGCCGTGCTCTCGCTGCAGCCTCTGCCTTTCGTCAGGGGGATTGATTTTCGGCAGCTAGTCTGTCAGAGTTGAGGCTCCTCACTCGTAGCTACTGAGAGGTCCATCCTACACCCGTTCTGACATTAACGCTTTTAGGCTCCTCCGTCATTTGGCCCCTTCGAACCTTTGTCGATTCTTTTCGGTCTAGCTTTTCACAGCCCTTGCCCCCATTGAGAGAGCCACTTTCTCTTTTCATTTACGGCTGCAAGTTACTCCGACTTGCTGGTGCTATTTCGAGGCGCCTTTCAGCTCTTTGGACCTTGTCCATTCTTTTTGAGCTGGCCTTTCCCAGCCACTACCTTAAATTGGACGAGCTTCCCTAAACCCTAAACCCTAAACCCTAAACCCTAAACCTCTTGTTGTTTTGGAAGAGCTCACTTCATTTTGTGAACAAAGTTCGAAGGGGCCAAAGGGATTGGAGTGTGTACCGAGTGATGGAGGGCCTGTGTGGCCAAGGGGGCAAGGGCTGTGAAGCCTGCCCAGAAGCAACAGGCCTTTCAAATTGACAGCAGTGGCTGTGAGTGGCCAGACCAGAAGGAAGTGGCTCTCCCAAGGGGAAAAGCCAGCCCGGAGTTGACAGAGGGTCGAAGGTGGCACAGGACCGAGGGGCCTGGAGATGCTATGTCAGAACGGGTGGAGGATGGACCACTCAGTAGCTACAAGTGAGGAGCCTCAAATCCGACAGACTAGCTGACCAAAGGAATGAAGGTCTGAACGGGAGAAAGAGTGGACAAGAAAGAATGGACAAAAGATAAATTAAGAGCTCTTCCAATTTACGGCAATGGCTGTGAGATGAAAGAAGTGTGAGAGGCCAGCCCGAAGGAATGTATTTTTTGGCTGGGACAAGGTCCAAGCCAGAAAGAAAATGTTCGTGTATTTGAAACATCCGAAGGCCAATATGGCCAAGTACAAAGGCAAAGCACATCAAATGCCGTAGCAGCTAGCATCTAGCAACTACTGGAG
Organism: Spirogloea muscicola; assembly: GCA_009602725.1. Lineage (NCBI taxonomy): Eukaryota > Viridiplantae > Streptophyta > Zygnematophyceae > Spirogloeales > Spirogloeaceae > Spirogloea > Spirogloea muscicola. Next base: position 163,076 of record WELB01000213.1, read on the forward strand.
CTGCTAGAGAATTAGGGCAGCAGCAGTGGCAGGCGAAGGGATGGGGGGGTGAAGGAGGGCCGGCAGAGCCCCTAGGCGCCGGGACCCCCCCCACGGGTGCCTTGCCGGCTGCCGAGCTCCACCAGTCATCCTCCTCAAGCCTTTCTTCTGCCCCCGACCGTTGTGGCGCCCACGCCCGCCGCCCGCGCCGGCGCTGGCGGCGACGGCGGCGGCCCCAGTCCCCCTCGCCGCCCTCACCACCGCGTGCCAGGCCCCGCGGCTCCCTTGGGCGCCCCGCTAAAGGCTGCGCCAGGCCCCGCCCCTCCTCCCCCCCCCACGGCGGGCGCCTTCCTTGGTCACCCTCGCTCCTGCTCTCCCTTCGGCCACCCCGCCCTTGGCGGCTCCGGCACTGCTTGCCTCCGGCAGGCCCCCGCCGTCCCTCCTGCCTCTGCTGCTGCCTCCCACTCCTCTAGCAGCCCCAGAAGCGGACGCAGGACGGGTCGACGAGGCCCCCGTCGGCAGGGCTCCCCTTGGCTCCATGGCATTCGCGGCGGCAGGTCCTGTCCCTTCGGTCCAGCCCCCAATGCCCCAGCCCTCCCGCCCCTCCTTCCTCCCCCGCCGTCCCTCCTGCCACAGCTACTGCCTCCCACTCCTCTAGCAGCTCCAGGAGCGGACGCAGGTCGGGTCGACAAGGCCCCCATCGGCTCGGCTCCCTTCGCTCCGTGGCACCCCCGGCCCTCCTTCCCCCCCCCGGCCACTCCTCCTGCCACAGCTGCTGCCTCCCATTCCTCTTGCAGCTCCAGAAGCGGACGCAGGACCGGTCATCACGGCCCCCGTCGGCACGGCTTCTCCCGCTCCGTGGCACCCCCAGCCCTCCTCCCCCCCCCGCTGCCATCCCTTCTGCTGCGGCTGCTGCTTCCCACTCCTCTAGCAGCTCCAGAGGCAGACGCAGGACAGGTCGCAAAGGCCCCCATCGGCATTTTTGGCCCTCCTTCCCACTCCCTCCATTCTTCCTGCCACTGCTGCTGCCTCCCACTCCTCTAGCAGCTCCAGAAGTGGACGCAGGACGGGTCAACAAGGCCCCCAGCGGCACTTCCAGCCCTCCTTCCCCCCTCCATTATCTCTCCTGCCACTAATGCTGCCTCACTCCTCTAGCAGCTCCAGCAGCGGACGCAGGACAGGTCGATAAAGCCCCCTTCGACACTTCCAGCCCTCTTTCCCCCCCCCCCGCCATCCCTCCTGCCACTGCTGCTGCCCCACTCCTCTAGCAGCTCCAGAAGCAGACGCTGGACAGGTCGACAAGGCCCTCATCGGCACTTCCGGTCTTCCTTCCCATCCCCGCCCTCCCTCCTGCCACTGCTGCTCCTCCACTTTTCTAGCAGCTCCTGCAGCGGACGCATGCCAGGTCAACAAGGCCCTCATTGGCATGGGGCCTTTCCTGCATCCACTTCTGGAGCTGCTAGAGGAGTGAGGCAGTAGCAGTGGCAGGAGGCATGGAGGGGGGGGAAAGAGAGCCCGAAGTGCCGATTGGGGCGTTGCCGACCTGTCCTGCTGGAGCTGCTATGGGAGGAGTGGGGCAGCAGCAGTGGCAGGAGGGATGGCATGGGGGGGAAGAACAGCCGGAAGGCGCAGCCATGAACGGGGCACCCGAGGAAGCCCCGGGGCCTGGCGCGGCCATGAGCGGGGCGAAGCGAGCGCGCCAGCCGGCGGCGGCAGGGGGCAATGGGGCCGCCGCCGTTCTTTCGTTTTCCAGTAGCTGGAAAACGAAAGAGAGGAAAGGGCAGGAAGAAGTGGAACCCCTCCTCTCAGCAACTGCTCTTCCCATTTACGTGGCCCAGGACAAGGTCCCTGCTGCTGCACTCTGCATCTGGTCTGGCCTCTTACAGCCGCTCCTTGAGTATCGGCAGCCGCATTCTTCTTGCTGCCCATCCGGTGCTCTGCTCCAGCAGCCTCCTCGCCATCGCCAAGGCCAATGGCGGAGTCCGCCATCGGCGAGGTTCTGTACCGTCTGGTGGCCCGCACGCTGTGGTAGCAACACCTCGGGCAGGTGCAGACTCACCTTGCCCCACATCAATACGGCGCTGGGCTACGAAGCGGCGGGGAGGCTGTCGTCCACGGCGTCTGCGCGGCCCTGGATCTCCATCCTGACTGGATGGTCCTGGCTGTTGATGTGCAAGACGCTTTCAACAGAGGCGAACGCAGCGCCATCGCCGAGGAGCTGCAAGCGGCCTTCCCTTCCCTCCTTTCCCTTCTTCCGCCTTTGCTACGGCCAGACCAGCGACCTTCTGTGGCGGACGGGGTGTGGCGAGGTGAAGACGCTGCAGTCGAGGACTGGCACACGCCAAGGAGATCCTCTGGCAGGGATCTTTTCTGCGCTGGCTCACAATCGTGCTCTCAAGGCCACTGCGGCGGCACACCCCAGCGTCCTCCTGCCGTCCTACGCCGACGACACAACACTGGTCGGCAGCCCAGGGGACGGGTCCGCAGCCACCGCCATCTTCCAGCAGCAGCTGGCCGCCCTCGGCATGTCCATCCGGCCCGAGAAGTGCGTCCCGTGGTCTCCGCGTGGCCTCCCTGGCCCCTTGCCCCTGCCGCCCGAGTGCCAGACTCCCCCAGGCGGCCTCACCATCCTGGGGGTCCCCCTTGGCACGCCTTCTTTCGTTGACGAGCAGCTGCGCGCCCTGCTCCAGGAGCACCTCCGGCCGGTGGCCCGCCTCTCCGAGCTGCACGACATGCAGCTGGCGCTTGCTATGCTCACCAGAAGCATCGGCAGCGTCCTCACTACCTGGCGCGGACCTACCCCTCCCTGCCCCGAGGTGCTGGAGGCCTGAGCCACGTTCGACACCGGCGTCATGGCGAGCGTTGCGGCCCTCATCCGATACACGAGCTTCCTCAACTCGCCAGCTGCTGTGCACCAGGCCACTCTGTCAGTCGGCCATGGCGGCCTCGGCTGCCGCTCGCTGGCTCGCATCAGCAGGCCAACCTACCTCGGCAGATGGGCTCAGGTTGCCATGTCGGTGGCACAGAACTTCCTCCAGGATGGGCCGCTCATGCTGCAGCCGCCTGTGGCGGAGGTGGCGACCGGCTCGTTGCCTTTTCAAGTGGCGCTCCGCTCTGCTCAACACGAGTTACTCGTGTAGCACCCAGCCCTCGCGGAGAGCGTGGTCCCGTTTGAACATCTGGCCCACTCCAGCGACTCGAGGGCGCAGGCGCGGTTCCATGGTGGACGTTGATACGGCGGCTTTCACGGCCACGCTGCGGCTCCTCCCTCCGACAGACGTGCGCGGCCATGCTCGGCTGCGATCAGCATCCTCCCCTGGCACGGCAGCCTGGCTCTCGGCGCTCCCCCTCTACGATACACTCAGGATGCCAGATGAGCTTTTCCACACGGCAGTCCATCGCCTGCTGGATCTCCCCTCGCCCTGTCTGCTCGGCGCATTGCAGTGCGAGTGCGAAGAATGGTCGGCGGACCCGGCGTAGCTTGCTGCGCATGTCCTTCGCTGCGCCACTGGAGGTGAACGCACGGCAGCACACGACCTCCTCGGGGATGCCATGTTTGGCGTATTTGTGGAAGCCGGCTACACGGTGGTGATGGAGAACACTTCCATGATGCCAATCCTCCAGAAGGTCGACGGATTACACATGTGCTGGGTCGACTTGGTGTCCTCGATGCCGAGAGGCGGCGCGCGCATCATTGCAGACGTGATCACCACCGATGTGGTGGACCGATTCAATCCGGCGCTCTCTGCCTCGCGGGCTGGCCATGCTGCGGCGAAGGCCGCTCGCAGCAAGGCGGCCAAACACGCTGACCACCCGGCTGGAGACGAGTTCGTACCCCGGGCCGTGGATGTGCACGGAGCTCTTGGGTCCCAGAGGATGGACCTGCTAGCCAGGCTTGCCCGACGCGCTGTGTCCCGCAGGCGAGGTGAGCTGGCTGACTTCAACGCCGCTGCTCGTGGCCCAGGTTTATCGCATGCGTCTTTCAGTGTCCCTCCAGCGGTCCATGGCCCACGCCTTGCATCTGCGTGCTGGCCGTGCTCTCGCTGCAGCCTCTGGCTTTCGTCAGGGGGACTGTTTTCCGGCTGCCAGTCTGTCAGCTTTGAGGCTCCTCACTCGTAGCTACTTAGTGGTCCATCCTACACCCGTTCCGACATAGCGCTTTTAGGCTCCTCCGTCATTTGGCCCCTTCGAACCTTTGTCAATTCTTTTCGAGCTGGCTTTTCACAGCCCTGGCCCCCATTGGGGGAACCACTTTCTTTACGGCAATGGCTGTGAGAGGCCAGCGCAAAGGATGTACAAGGTCTGAAAGGCCGGAAGGAACAGATAAGAAAGACTCTTCCGGGTAGAGGGCGATGGCTGTCATTGGCCAGCCCAGTAGAAGGAATGAACAAGGTTCTGAGGGGCCAGAAAAGCGCAAGAAATAGCTCAGAAAGAAAAAAAAAAGCTCTTCTAATGTAAGGCAGCAGCTGCGAGAGGCCAGCTGAAAGTAGAAAACCTCTTCCAGTACAGGGCGATGGCTGTGCCTGGCCAGCACAGAAATGGCATGAACAGCGGAATGTACAGGGTCAAAAGAGTGGACAAGGTCCGAAGGAGCCGGCATAGAAGAAACAGCCTTTCCAGTGTAAGGCAATGGTTGTGAGAGGCCAGCCCAAGAAGAAGAAAGTCACTTCCAATATAGGGCGATGGATATGATTGGCTAGCCCAGGAACAAAAATGAACAAATTTCAAAAAAGAATCAACAAGGTATGGAAGGGCTGGAAGGCCCCCAAAAAAGCGAATACGAAAGCGCTGGAGCGAGAAGGCGCGCGGAGTGCATGAAATGAAAGGAAGGTCAATTCAAGCGAATACATTGTTCAGGCAGAAAATAGTGCAATAATAGGCTAGATAAAAGGAAGCCCTATGCTAAGGTGGCTAAGGTGACAGTGTGACATTAGTACCCACGGGTGAAAAGAATGCTGCTCTCCCGATGGGGGAGAGGGCTGTGAAAAGTCAACCCGAAGAGAAGGGACACCGTTCGAAGGGGTCAAAAGAAAGACATTGCTCGCCCATGCAAAAATGAAGATCGTGTATCTGAAACAAACGGAGGCCACATGGCCAAGTACAAAGGCAAAAACATCTAAAGACCTACATAACCTACAGCAGATTGACCAGCTCAGTAACGGGTCAAAACATAAAGGTCGCTAATCGATGCCTGAATACTAGATACAAAAAAGAGGGGCTAGCAAAGCCAGCCCAGAAAAGAATGGACATTATCCAAAGGCCACAAAAAGGTGCCGAAAAGAAAAAGCTACACAACTAGACACGAATGCTGCAGATGGAAGCTCAGTACCCACGAGTGAGCAACAGCAAGTCAGAATAACTCGAAGGTGGGAAAGAGGCACGCTGGGAAAGCGCTCTTAGAACTGGGGGAGGATGAACCACTCGATACCCACGAGTGAGGAGCCGCAGATCCAAAAGACTAGCTGCCGGAAAGCAATTCCCTGACGATTGCCAGAGGCTGCAGCGAGAGCACGGCCAGCACGCAGGTGCAAGGCGTGGGCCATGGACCGCTGAAGGATCTGGAAAGACGCATGCAACAGACCTGAGTTAACGAGCCAGCGGCGCTGGAGTCAGCCTGCTCACCTCGCCTGCGAAACACAGCGCGCCACGCAAGCCTAGCTAGCAGGTCGAGCCACTGGGACCCCAGTGCCCCGTGCACATCCACGGCCGGGGGTACGAACTCGTCCCCAGCCGGGTGAACGGAGCTAGGGAGAAGCAGCTCTACGCTTGCGGACTCGAGTTGAGCGCCTCTTGCTTGCTGACGTCTTGGAGACTAGCATCTCTCCTTACTAATGTCACCTTAGGCACCTCACTTTAGGTCTCCGTGTTATGTAGCCTACGCTCTGCCTGAACACTGTATTGGATTGAATTGGCCTCCCTTTCATTTCAAGCGCTCCGCGCGCTTTCCCCCCCCTTCCGGGCCCATTCAGGAAAGAAAAGCCAGAAGCCCAGAAATAGTTGACAAGGTCCAAGGGAAAGAGAGTAAGCTCTTCCAAAGAAAATTTCGTGTATTCCAAACAAACGAAGGCCAAATGGCCAAGTACAAAGGCAAGCACATCTTAAGACTTACATAACCTACTGTAAATTGACCCGCTCATTGACCACGGGTCAAAATATTCAGGTCGCTAACCGATGCCTGAATACTAGATGGCAGATACGAAGCCCTTCGGCCACCAACTAGAGCTCGCCCAGCTTTTGGTGCAAAGCATTAGCCTGAGCACGCTGCAAACAAGCCGAAACTCGTCGTCGCAAGAACGACAGATATGCAGCTGGCAAGCCCATCTCAGCCGGGAACACATCTACATGTCGTGTGTAGCCTAGATTGGCTATAATTTGAAGGAGAGTAAGGAAATGAGGACCTAAGCAGCCAAAGATGTCGATTGTCCAAAGGGGGCGAGGGCTGTGAAATGGATCGAGCTCTTCCAAGGAAATTTAGCTCTTCCAAGGGGGGTGAGGGCTGTGAAAAGCCAGCCCGAAAGGGCTTTGCACGGTCCGACGGGGCTGGAAGCACTGGATTACATGGTTAAGCAAGTACAATGTGAAATTATGCCACAAGATATGCCTCGCCTGGGCGAGCACATTCTTGCCGGGCAAGCCGGAGACGCTGCTAGCTTTGGAAGGAGAAATGGAAAGGGGAGCGGGGCTCGCTTCGTCGCCGTACCTTGTCGTCTTTCCACTACCTGCGTGACGCGTGCCCCAGCAGGCGCACGTTCAAGACGGAACCTTTGCAGGCGGTATTTTCCATTTAAGCTCCACTTGTCCAGGCGGCTAGGTTGCTTAGATTCCCTCGTTATTCCCTCGTTGACCGCATCGCGCTGCCAGGGCCAGCCAGACCCACCGCCTCCTCCTCCTCCCTCTCCTTTCGCTTTGTGTAGCCCCACGGTCTCCACTGCCCGTTGCCCTTCCTCTTTCGCTTTGTGTAGCCCCACGGTCTCCACTGCCCGTTGCCCTTCCTGCATAATTTTCCGGCAGCTAGTCGGTCGGATTTGAGGCTCCTCCCTCGTAACTACTGAGTGGTCCATCCTCCCCCGCTCTGCCATAGCCTCTTCAGGCCCCTTAGTAGCTGCTTAGCTCGTACTTTGGCCCCTTCGAACCTTGTCAATTCTTTTCGGGCTGGCTTCTCACAGCCCTTGCCCCCATTGGGAGAGCCACTTCTTTCCTGCATAGAGAATGTTCTGGCTCGACGTGGCCTTCCTTTCAGTCATGCGCGCCCCTTCCCTCCTCCCCACCTCCTCCCCACCTGGCTGCTCTTGCCCTTCCCTTCCCTTCCCTCGCCCCCCCCTCCGTGCCTCTGCGCCCCCCCTTCCTTTCCCCAGCTCCCCCGCTACAAATAGCAGCTCCCAACAACAAATGCCGCCAGAGCCCTTGGGAGCATCAGTTGTTCCTCAAGCCCGACCCAGCACCACCTGCGGCAGCTAGCTGCTCTCGCAGCCACCATGGCGGCCCGCATGGCGCTCCTGTTCGCGCTCCTCACCGCCATTGTGGCACCCATCGCTGGTGAGCATCAGCTGCAAGCACGGTGTTACAGTGCCCACCAGCAGCCTTCAAGTCCAATCGAGTCTCTCGTGGCAAATAATTACTTTAGCTGGCTTTGGCCAGCTGGCTTATGAAACTGCTGCTGCTGCTGCCCGTTCGACCCAGAGCTTGCAAGGCATTGGAGTTTTGTATTCTCGTCATTGGTCACTTGAGGTTTATGCGAAGGAGCAGTCCGCATGATGCTGGAGATGAGTTTGCAGCTGACCACCATCTGACCACCTTGCCGCAGGAGCCAAGGCCCCCCCTTATCTGGCACCAAAAATCAAGACGCCCGCATGCTCACATATCCCGTGGTACTATCCCATCACGGTGCCGCCCATCACGGTGCCCGCCGGCACAACGTGCACATGGTACTACATGGATGCTGCTCCTGTCCTGCGCCAGCACTGCGTCCAATCTGTGCCACCTGACACGAGGATTCAAGCCCCCATTGACACTACTGGAAAGGGTGTATTCAGTTACAAATTTACAAAGGTGCGTCAGCCCGTGCATCGTACTCTCAGGACCAAGGTTTGTCACTGTTTTGGATGTTTGTTTATGGCTTGGGGTTTATGGCTGTAATTTAGCAGTAGAGCACGTGTGATAGCAGTTGTGACAATGCCTCCTGTGCTGATGCTGATGCAGCAAGTCAATTGTCATCCATGGTGGTTGTAATGTGATGCTTATTGCTGAATGTATCTCTGTGCAGGCTGGCACTTACTTCTATCAGGATTGTCAATTCCAATACACCATGAATGGCGAAATCATTGTCACAGCTGCCACCACAACGACGACGACGGTTGCAAAGGGCATGCACAAGCCAGCGCCACCTACTGCTAAGAAGGGCGGTCATAAACATCATCCACCCCCTCCCGAGAAAGCCGCCACGAAGCCCAAGCCCAAGGCCAAGAATTAAGAAAGGGTCATGTATGACCCATGAAGCTGTAGAAGTTGTTAAGCAGTTGTCAAGGTCATTGACTTTGGCGTGAGTTCTTGTCCAATCCAGTGCATTGCAACACTCTTCTTGGTTGGCAAGCTGCTTGTTGCAACATTTGTGATGTATTGATAGAAAGGCAGCCTCTGATGGAATTTGTTTTGCTTGAGAACTTTGTAAGAAATTCTCCTGTAGTATGAGTGTTGTGGTACACAAACTCTTCTGACACTTCTGAAAGTAACTCCTCTCCCTAAATCACAAATAGCTTGACAAGTTAATCAAATAAAGTTGCAGCTAAGTCGCAACAACAAGTAAACCTATTGATATCACGATTGTGAACCTCCAAGTAAGTTCCTATACACTGAACAATGCTATGCACATTGCGCAAGCAATGAATAGACTTGAAGCTGAAATATATCAACCAAATATATTCGGAAGAAGTATCCCTTGACTTGCTCTTGCAGATATTGTCATGCCAACTGTCTAGCAACAAATGATGCACACTGCCTTTCAATATTCAAGTCGCACAGCAAAATTGTACTGTTGAGCTACATGAGTTGATGTACATGTTTTAGTGGCCCAAGCTCGCCTCTTTACCTCTTCTGGTGGATGGTCTGGCAAATGACAGCAAACGTATACTGGGACTGACCGTAATAAAATCTTGAGCCTCTTCATACCTCGCTGTTGAATTTAATGATATGTCTTTACTCTTGTGCCACACGACCGAACTGGATATTCTGGCCATCAGCAACATCCGCCCCTGCTGATGGCAAAAGGTAACTTTCGTCAATCATATTCACCATCGCGGTACCACCTGACCAATATGTGGTCGGCCCATCGACTGTGGTCAAGGGAGTGTGCAAAGTGGCATGCAGTAAGTGTTCTGATCCCTTTTAGCTACAACTGGAATGTATGCATCGTGCATCTGCATTGAGCGATGCTAAGTGGAAGTTATGTGCTTGAGTTATTTCACGTGGAGTCAATATCAAGAAACTGTCCAATTTCAATGTGCAGACCCAACAATTAGTGGCAACATGTGCAACTTATAAGAAGCGAGGGAGGCAAGTACAGTAAGTAAGCCAGGTCAACCCCCCTCCTCGTGTCGGAATGTGGGCGCCTCACTTGCAAGGGCGTTCAGCAGGGAAGGAAACCTTTCTTTCCTGCCTGCCTCCTGACCTCACTCACACTGCCGTTACGCTGCCGAATGGATAGGAAGAGGTACAGGCGAGATGGGCGGCAATCCATTATCGGTCATCTGGCACGTGCAGGCCATCATACAGGCCCGGCTGCAAGCCATCAATTTGCAAGACATGGCAACAAGGGGAACCGAGCTTGGCCCCCTCATCAGGGGGACGGTACCTGGTCAAAGACTTCCTCATTTAACCCTCTTCTGCAAGTGCTGGTGAGGCCGTGCATCCAGGAGGACGACGAAGTGACCCCTCCTCCCATAGTGCCAGGATGGGCTTTTTTACAATTGCTATCATTGATGTGCTAGAGCCATCGTGGTGGTGATCCTTAACAGCTCCTGCCTGCTAGCTCGCCAACTTTTGTGCGCAGGCCTGAAGGGACGAAGATCATTGGCAAAGCTTGTGGATTGACTTGCACAATGCATGGCAAGTCTAGCGGATGGCGCACCAGGTGGAGGAGTACGGCTGCTGATATTAGGGGCAACTTGTGAAAGCCAGCCGAGGCGTCGAAAGAGTGTGGCGCCGCAAGCCTGGGGCACCTGGAGACCTGGCGACGACGTCATGACCGTTGCGGGCCTTGCGCTGCAGGAGTGGCCAGAGCAGAAGGGTCTGGTATCGCAAGTGACGCCGCTTGGCAAGCAAAGTCCACGAGCCTGCAGCCTGGTAACGACCGGCAGCAGCTTTTTGGCTTGCGACAGGATGGGACGAAGGCGAGGACCGGTGCCGTTGCGCCGGCATCAGTGAAGGCTTTGGGGCCTGCGGTGGCCGGGGCCGTGGACGGGACAACTTATGGGCGGCGAGGAGGCGCGAGTACAGTGGGCAAGGGGAGAAGGCGCGCGGTGCGCATGCAACAGAACGGTGGCCAGTCCAATCAGGCCAGAATGCATTGTTCAGAAAAGGGAGAAGGGGAAGGGGGGCTGGCGGGGGGCGTGGCGGCAAGAGCGGGCCCGATGGCGGCGGCGGAGCTGCGTTTGGGGGGCCAGCAATGGGGCGGCGGCGGCGGCGGGGCCCGCGGCGGCACTTCGTGGCGGCTTCCCAGGCGGGAATGCGCCCGGGCCGGGCAGTTTGGGCAGGGTGGCGGGAAAGGCGGAATCGGCGCCACGTCAGGTCGGCTGCCGCTTCCCATCTTGGACGGAGCGGAGATCGTGTGCAATCCGTCAACCATCCCTGGTTGTCGCATTGTCGCTCTGGGAAGAAATTGCTCGCCCATAGAGAAGAGGGGCTAGCAAAGCCAGCCCAAAAAGAACGGACTCCAATCAAAGCCAAAATATATCTTTGCAGTGGGGTTAGATGAAGATACTCGTGCTTATACTCTGTACTGCTGCCGCAATGATCATTGGAGATAGGGGTCTCCACGACGTTCAACTGGTGGGCCCCTTCGCGTTGCCCTGGCGGCATCTTTCTGAACTCTGCCCCTCTCTTTCTTTGAAACCCGCACACGTCGTCCAGTGCCTCAACCGGGAACACGCGCCTCCCTTGTCGCCGGCTCTGCTTTGTGATTTGGCTGCCAGCCTACCTTCTCCCGCGAGACTTCCGGGCTGCCCAAATGGCCATTGTGACTGCCCGGATGGTTGCTGCTCGCCGCCCACCCAACCCCCGGCCCAAGAATGCCTGACCACGTCACTATTTATAGATAGTCAAAGGTCCTCGTAGATCATGGAGCACCACGGCAAGGCGCTCCACACCCGTGTGATTCTCCTTCCAAGTGGTGTCGAAGTACGGATACGGACGAAAAGTCCGTGCGGGACGATGATTGGAATAACGCATTACCGATGATTGCTGATGCAACACCAGCGCCGACACATTCAGCAGATTGTTTAACATGTGGGGACGCGATAGGCCCTTCGCGCCCTTCGAAAGGATAGAGAAGTCAGAGAACCGGCGCTCTTTATGGTCAATCCACTATGACATCATCCGCTAACCGCTCTACCTTTCTGATTGTCGGTTAGACCGATCGTTGCAATATGTTGCCACGCCCTGGGATCAGAGGGGCTGATTCTCCTCTCGAAGAGCTTCAGTGAAAAGAAAGTGAGCTCTTCCAGAGAAATCTTCATATTCACGGCAATGGCTGTGAGAGGCCAGCCCAACGTAATTCACAAGGTCTGAAAGTGACGGATGGCGCACAAGGAAAGTGGCTCTCCCAATGGGGGCAATGGCTGTGATAAGCCAGCCCAAAGAAGATCGACAAGGTTCGAAGGGGCCAAACTACGAAAGGGCCACAAGGAAAAAAAAATGCAGGAAACAAAACGCAGGATACTGTTCTCCAAAACGAGAGCAAAAGGTGCTCAGCGAGAGCTTCTCTTTCGATAAGCGATCACATGTGGTCTTGCTTCCATCAAAGTGGAACGAGTCAACTCCTCGCACGCTGAGGACGTGGCGTCTACACATTACAATGTTAAAACAGACGGCCCTCTGGACCTTGTTCATTCATTTTGGGCTGGCCTCTCACAGCCACCGCCATGTGCTTGCCTTTGTACTTGGCCACTTAGGCCCTCCATGACTTAAAACACACACCAATTCCTCTCCTGGAAGCGTCCTCACATTCTTCTGCGCTGGCCTCTCACTGCCACCCCCCTCTCCTAAAAAGAGAAGGGCTCGCCCATTGAGGATAGGGGCTGGAAAAGCCCAGAAAGCCCCCCTCTCCCAAAAGCGTCCTTTCTTCTTTTCTTGTCACAGCCCTTGCCGTAATTGGAAGAGCTCACTTCTTCTCAGACAGCTCGCCTCGTCTACCGTCTGAGCGCTCGACTTCTTCTATGCTCCTTTTCCCTTGTTGCAAATTTACCTGCAATTTTTGATATTTCATTCAGCAGTAGAAGAGGGGAACACCTTCCGAGTACCAATGACTGGTGATCGTACGGGCTACTTCCAAGAGAGCTTGGATAGGATGGATCACTTAGTAACCACGACTGAGGAGCCGCAAATCTGAAAGACTAGCAGCCAGAAAGCAATCCCCTTGACGAAAGCCAGAGGCTGCAGCTAGAGCACGACCGGCACGCAGGTGCAAGGCGTGGACCACAGCCCTCGCCACCCCCTTTGGAAAAGCCACTTTCTCTCTTCCTTTCTAAGAAAGAGCTGTGTGTGTGTGGCCAGAGGAGGAGGTTTTGCAGTGTAGGACTGACTGCTTTATTCAGAGCTGCTGACGTTCGACAAGCCGATAATGCCCACCATCAAGCAGCGAGCTCAATGGAGCCAACATTTGTCATAATCTCTGTCCACAAAATGCAATAGCAGCTAGTGTCATGCCGGCTCCCGGGCACATTCTCTTCAGTCCACAAAGAAGAAACTAGCTAACAGTCCACAGCCACCGCCTCCTTTGTGGACGAGCCGTTCTTCCAATCTTTAGTAGCCTTGCTGATACAGCCAAATCTGCTAGAGCCACTTCCAACCTCTTAAAGGATAAAGTGCTCGCTCACAGAGGGTTCTTTTGGGGCTGGGAAAGGCCAGCCCCAAAAGAATGGACAAGTTTCTGAGACAGCGCTTTTGGCCCCTACGGACCTTGTCAATTCTTTTCGGGCTGGCTGTTCACAGCCCACGCCCTCTATGTGCTGACTCGTGGTTACTGAGCGGGTCAGCTTAGCATCAGGTGACGTACATTTGTCAATGTGCTTGCCTCTGTACTTGGCCGCGCAGGCCCTCTATCTCTTAATACACACTCGTTTTCCCTTGAGAGCCACTTTCTTTCTTCCAGCGGCAGAGGGCTGGCAGCCAGGTCGAGCAGGACGGACGTGAATGAGTTTTTAAGGGCGAAGCAAAGGGCGCTTTTCTAAGGGCGAAGCCCATTTGGCGATGGCTGTGAAAGGCCAGCCCAAAGGAAGGAACAAGGGGTAAGAGAAAGGAAGAAGCTCGTCCAAAAAATGCTCCCGATTCCACCTCCGATCTTGATCGCAATCTCTGAAGAACCGTCTTCATCCTAGAACGAAGGACCTGTACCGAAAGGGTAAGTGCTCGCCCACAGAGGGGCTCTTGGGTAGAAGAAGTGGCTCTCCCAATGGAGGCAAGGTAGGGGCTGGGAAAGGCCAACCCACAGATACGAGGGGCTGGGATTGGCCAGGCCTAAAACATTGGACAAGATCAAAAGAGCCAAAAGGGTGCCGGAAACATCATGAAAGAATAAAAGAATCAGTTCTTCGAAAAGGGGGGCGGCGGGCTGGGAATTGCGAGCCCACAAGAGAACGAACAATGCAGCCGGGAAGGCTAGCCCCAAAAGGAGAATGGACAAGGTCCCACCTTGAAGGTCCCCCCCCGATTGTTCTTAGTTCATTCTTTGTTCATTCGTTTTCCTGGGCTGGCCTCTCCCAGCCACCTTCCTGGAAGCGTATGTCGCCCCTTGAAGATGGCCAGCCCAGCAAGGCGGCGGCTGCTGGCCCGCCTCTGGCGTCGCCGAGGTCCGCACCAATCGAATGTGGTCGCGGCACGCGCGGGACGATGAGCGCGCCCGGCGGTCTCGGGCGCCGAGCCCTGCGGGCGCCCGTGCGACCCGCCGCGGATCCTGGCGCCGCCGCGGCGGCAAGCGGGGCATCTCCGCCCAGCCGGTCCTTTTTTTATTGCAGATTCGCCGGCGCCGCGCCACCACCCGCCGCCACCACCGCCTCCCGTCCTACATGAACACCTGTATGCACCTGGCTGGCCTCGTCCAGCCGGTCGTTGACTATGAGCAGCCGCTTTCTTCTACAAAAAGCATCTCTCGGCGCCACTCCCCCCCCAACCCTTTCCCCTTACCGCAGCTGCCCCGGACCAGAGAGAGCCGCCGTGCCCCCCCCCCAGCGCAGCCGCCGCCGCCACCATCACCGCCATGGCGCTCCTCGGCGCCCTCCTCGCCGCGGTGCTCCTGGCCGTGGCCGCGCCCCTCGCCGGTGAGCCTCCTTTGCCCCCGCCCTCGCCCGATCACCACTTCCTCCTGCACTCACCTCGCTCGAGCCTTGCCTGTGCGCATGAGCGATCTGTGGGTCTTGGAAGCATGAGGGGAGAGGCCAGAGACCACGGGGGGGAAAAGCAGCATAGGTGGCGAAAGTTGCTGCTCGTTGCGACCACATGCAGACGCCCATGGGGCTCTTGGCAGCAGCGCGGGCTCGTTCACAGTGTCATGGCTATGCCATTGGCGAACCAGTAATAGCGCTGGTCGACGGCTGTGTGCGCGGACTTTTGCACATATCGTACTCTGCTTGACGGGCTGGAACATCAACCGCTGGTTGTTCTGGCCTTGTGTAGGCGCGGCCAAGGCCCCACCTTATCTTGCACCCAGAATCAAGGCCCCACCGTGCTCGCATATCCCGTGGTATTACCCCATCACCGTGCCGCCCATCACAGTGACTCCCGGCACGACGTGCACGTGGTACTACATGGATGCTGCTCCCGTCCTTCGTCAGCACTGCGTCCAGTCTGTCCCGCCCGACACGAGGATTCAAGCCCCCATTGACACCACTGGGAAGGGTGTTTTCAGTTACAAGTTCACCAAGGTATGTCTCGTGTATTACTTCCTGATTCTCACATAGAATGTGGAAAGTCGATCGCAGCAATGCATCTGCAAGAGCCGAAACAGGCAACACTTTGTAGGTACTAAGTTGAAATATCACCTTCCACGAAGTAGTAGTGTGGCACAAGGTACTCAAGGATACCTGCTGTCACTCCGCTGTTGACGGCAAGAGTCTGCTTCGTGTGCACAGGTTGGCTCCTACTTCTACCAGGATTGTCAGTTCACATATACCATGAACGGCGAGATAATTGTCGCAGCTAAGACCCCTGTGGTTCACAAGAAGGGCAAGAAGGCTCACACTACCACCAAGAAGGGCAAGAAGCACTACCCGCCCCCTTCCAAGAAGAAGACCACAAAGACGAAGAACTAGAGATAGTTGCAGCTCTTTCTACGATTTTGGTAGCCTCAAACCTTTGATGGACACAGTCAAGCTCCAAGAATGTTACTGCCCTTTCAGTGCGACTTGTTGAGTTGCACGAGTTGTAGAGCTTCTTGCTAGTTGTAGAAGCTCCTGCAGAGAGGCTCCTTCGGCTCGTGTTATGCAAGAACTCCTATAATAATTGATGAGCTCAAAGTACTCCACACATCCCAACTCATTAATATCATTTCACTTATAAGACTCAAATGAGACAGACATCCCTTGATTACCACGACTGTTTCCCTTACCACGCGACTACCTGCAACAAGCTCCCTTGTGGTCATCTGTGTTCATGTCCAGGCCTGCAGCAATTGCAGCTCAGCATAGTTTATCCTTGAAGCAGTGCAGAATAGAAGANGCGACGACGCGTTTTGGCCTGTTTTGCAGCGTGCTCAGGCTAATGCTTTGCACCAGAAAGCTGGGCGCTACGAAGCCCTTCTGCCACCAATAATTCTAATTGGTGGCAGAAGGGCTTCGTATCTGTCATCCAGTATTCAGGCACCTATTAGCGACCTTCATGTATTGACCCGTGGTCACTGAGCGGGTCAATCTGCTGTAGATGATGTACGTCTCTAGATGTGCTTCCCTTTGTACTTGGCCATTTGGCCTTTGTTTGTTTCAAATACACAAAAAATCTTTCTCCCCCCTCCCCCCTCCCCTCCGCTCAGATTGACTGGGATCCCTGCAAGATGTTGAGGGCATGCATTGCCACTGTGCGGAACTTCAAGATTCTTTTGAAGGCTGGCCTCGCCCCTGTTGGAAGAGCAGCTCCATTTGTGTTGCTCTCCACTTGTGTTGCCTCTCCTTCACCCTCTTTGGGGTGGCCTCTTACAGCCATCGCCCTACTGTGAAGGAGCTCTTTGTTTTCTTTACAGTACTGTAACGTGCAAGAGGTCTGGGATGGATAGTGTAGCCCGTAGATTTTGGCACCAGCCAGGATCCCAGTATTATGGTCGGACCGTTTACATCGACCATTACATCGTCCACTTGATTTAGTGTTCACTGACCATCGCGCAGCCCGGGCCTGCTCCCGCACTTCAACCTCAGCAGGTGGAGTAGTGTAATTAAATATCAGCAGAAATGGTGGGCGGACGATGTAATGGCCATAATTTCGATGACCAGAATTACCGGGATCCGGGCGGGTGTCCCACCCTACGGGGTTACCCTGTCCGTCCCGAAGCTGTTCAGCTTATACGCCTCCACAGGGTACTGGCTCGGCTTGGCCTCCCTTCGTTATTTGCACAAGCTTTTTCTCGCTACGCTAAACCCCTGCGGCCGTTGGGGCTTGGTATGTCGGCCTCCTCCAATGGCTGGCCGGGGCGAGCGTTGAAGCCCCACGGCAAGCCAGCAGGGTGAGCAGCCTGACTACAGCTGCAGGCTCACTGGCTGAAATGTTCCGCATGCGCCTCTCGGTGGCACTCGCCTTGCATCTGCCTGCTGGCGGTACTTGGCTGTCGCGTCGGGATATCGGCGTGGCCACTCTTTACCTGCTGCTAGTCAACCCAAGTTGCGGTCGCCAAGAAGGGGTGACTGAGTGGGTGATGTAGCACGTCAGGTACTGCCACAGATTTTGCTGAGGAGCGTTCCCTTTGACCTCTTGTTCGTCCCTGTGGGCTGGCAAATCAATGTCAGCAAGCAGAACGAGTAATATGCATCCATGCTGCGCAATCAGACTATCAAGTGTATCTTTGTACACTTCTTCAAGTTTTCCTTGTTTGAGCGGATGTATCTGGTAACTTGCAGACTCGAAGGGCCAAATTATGGTAAGAATATTGTGTCTGCCACTAGACAGATGAACACAGATTTGTAAGACATTCCTGAAAGTACAGTGTGGCAATCCTTACCACATCTTTCCACTTCCACGGCAGCGAGCAGATAAGCACAGGTTTGTAAGACACTCCTAAAAGTACAGTGTGGCGATCCTTACTACATCATTCCGCTTCCACGGCAGCGAGCTTCATGCACACAGAGATGGTCAAGCACGGCTTCTCTGCGCGGTCAAGGTTCTGTGGAATGTTGTGAAAGATACAGAGTCTGTGAACGTACCTGGAGCAGATTGTTAGCTTTTTGAGGACACCACCGTTGACTGAAGTGCTTTAATTCTTGTGACGATATCTTCTTAGAAAACTCTACTCTTGAGTGCAGGTGGTATTACCTACATAAATGTCCCTGTATCTGTGCTGATCTTGCAGGAAGGTGGATTGCAGTAGCTGTCACCTCACAGCTGGACATGTTGTAGATTGGCGAGATAAAGTCATTGCGTGCATTTTAGCCGCCTAAGGTGTTGGTAGTCATCAGTCAGGACGGCTGGTTGATTAGCACCTGCTTACCTCCAGTCTGGAGCTTTGGAGCAATGCTCGTTTCTTTAGTAGCGACAGTGGCTAAGATGTGGGTCTCTCAGCAGCCATGCTGTTGTTTGGACTACCAGCACCTTGCCCGTCTTTACCTCCATGAAGCAGCCCGCCCAGGCAGTCTCTTCTGCAAGGCTCTCATGCCATCTTGCACGACTAGGAAGAACCCAATCGCACTGCTTGGCAGAGTCTGGTTCGAATGAGGGCCACTGATGTGACTTATGCAGGCAACACCTTGCAAAAGGGCTCATGCCTCTACCTGCTTCTTCTTGGTCAGTGACTGTCTCAGATGTGGTGGACGGATTGTAATCTGGTTCACTACAGTGACAAAAGCATGCAACCATCTTGGGACGACAGGTGAATACGCTAACCATAAAGTAATCAAAGAAGTGCGCTGGCAACTCAACATAACAGCAGCTTGCAGTAGCCTGGGAGGAGAGAAACGTGCCATCATATTAATGGACAGCATTGATGATGTAAGGGCCAAGGCCTTGTTGACAATGTCCTAACTACCCCTCCGTCTTAGCTGGTTGTGTCATGAGGGAGACCTGTATCCATCCAGGCAGGCAGGTGAAGCGTGGGCCCACCCTTGGCAACTGCTGGACAATTGTCCATGACCCTCATGCTCCTCCACTTTTTCAGGCCCTTCGCCAGCTGGCTGAGGCTGAACAATGCGAGCATGTTGAGGTCAGTAGACAGACTGCACAGACTGGGGTGGCCTTGGCAAAAAGCCGGGCAATTGTCTACCACTACATGCTTTTCTTCAAGTAGTGCAAAGCCATGGCGAGCGAACCAAAAGTGCATCTCTGCAAGCAGGAGATGTGACGCGCACACAGACGTATATGCAGTAATTACTTCCATGACCAAGATGTTACCCCCATCTATGTAGCAGGCTGACAGCGGAATGGCGGTCTTTGCACCTTATATTCTGCTCCAAGCAGGCTCGACACAGCTCGTCATCCTCATGACAATCTGGAGAGTGTCAGCAAGGTCACAACCTTCAGACATTTCCAACGCTTCACAAGAGGCATTGGCTCCTGTCACATGAACTCTATCTACCGTACTCGCTTATGATCTTGTCTTTACCCACTTGGGGCCAGGCCAATATTAGGACATTTGAGAGAAGCTGTACTTAGCATCACATCAAGACACCACGCAATGTCCAGCCCGAATTCAGTCTTGAGACAGGTACATAGCAGACTTGCCAAAGCGGCGGAATCCTATGACAGTCACACTGAGACCCAGCAGGGGCGGCCGTCATTGACTGAGTGGGGTGACAGACTTTGGGTTTAGTCTTCAAAGAGTACAGGCCAGATTCATCCTTGCAAAGTGAGGTGGTTACCAGCAAGGCAGAGCTGGCCAAAGGAGACCAGGTGCGCCTGCCCGAGGGATCGGATGACGCCCCGCTCCACCCAACGCTGCTTCTGCCCAGGCCGCCCACACCTTCACACCACGGTATATAGAGCTCAGCGACGCTTGCTGTGCAACAACTGACTTTGACTGAGCAGTGCAACTACACTCAATAGTCAAAGACGAAATTCAAGGGCTGTGATTGTAGCCCTCTGTGTGTCAACCCCTTGTCAAGTTCTGCAGTATGGGCTGAGCCTGGCTGGGTGCACATCAAGGTCCACTTGCAAGCAAATTGCTCCGTCAGTCTGCTAAACGGACGCACGACGCAGGACGCACGAGCCCGGTGTACTCCTTAACTTCAGAGCCCTGAGCTCACAGCACTTTGATCACTTCCCTTGTACAGGCCTGGTCAGGCAGGTAGGTGCTTGAGTTGGTGCAGCAGGGCCAGCAGGGCCAACTAAGTAACAGTCAGACGGAACCAGTCAACGGACCCTGAAGCCCCTACCTGGAACTCTAAGCTCTAAGCCCTAACCTCTAAACTCTCAACGACCATGAATACTGCAAACTGCGCAGATCATGTCCTTCATTGTATGCTGTCTCACTTGGACCTTCTTGCACGTGACAGTAATGAAGGAAAGGACAATACGAAAGCATGGTGGGGGCCCCCATGTGCTCGAAGAAGTAGGGAGGGGCGCATGCAGTCACATATGGCATTTTTAAGGGGAACAGCTTCTCAGCTCTCGCAGCGGCCCTCCACCCTTGCGGCCGTCCAAAACTGCTGTTAGTGCTGCGGCCACCTCCCCCCTCCTATTCGAGCATTCGGGCTCCTGCCACTGAGCCATCTTCTATGCCACTTCTTTATCAAGGCTTCCACTTTCTAGCGCCGAAGCAAATCATCGCCGGCAGCTTAGCCAGGCCCCATAACCCTGGGCCTCATTGAACTCTAGCTCTACAAGGCCTCTTGATTGAAATCAGTTGTCAAGGAGCACAGCGGAAAGGGGCAAGCATGGCCACCAACCTGTCATAGTAGTGGAATGGTATATTATGCTCCTCGGCCACGCCAAAGCCAAAAAGCGTCACCTGATTGCAAGAAGGGAGGAGGCGGGCATCACGGCATGGCAAAGTGAATGCAAGATGGTCAACCTGATAGCTGACCAGGCTATTGGAAAACATGGAGGTGTGAACAGAACGTACAATTAAACAACGAGACAGCAAGAGCGTACCCGTCGGCAGATTTGCAGAGCGAGCAAGAGGCCTGCCCATGCAACACTTTCTGGGAGGCTCTCTTCTGCGTCCTCCGCCTGACCGTCGTCCTCTGCAGCCAGTGACACTGAGGCATTGCGCGCGGCCCCCGCAAGGTACTTGGCAAACTCCACCGTAAGGAGGTGGAATTTGTTGCTCCTGTATGACGCACGTAAAGAATGACACGCAAAGAGAAGTGTGAGTAGGACAGGAGGGTGGAGTAACGCGGGAGAAGCAGGTGGGAGGGTGGAGGGAGGATGGAGTCAGCAGGGACCAGTCGTGGAATGTACCTATACCGCCGGTCGCGCTTGATGTGCAAGAGGTGCTCAACTGCACCGCGCTGCTGTGGGTGGGCGACCGCAATCTCCGCACGCGACTCCCGGAAAAAGAACGACCGCGAGTTGACGATGCGGTACGTCGTCTGCGGGCACCACAACTAAGAGTTGGAACATGCACAGCTGCCGAGGGAGGGCAGTCATGAGAGGGGGCCGTTCGAGGTCGCCATACCCGGGAGCCAACCTCAGCCTCAAACCCCTGCGTCGGTGCAGCGCCAAGGCGGATGACCGCCTCATGGCCGTCTATGTCGTGGCCTGCCGGGAGCACCAATGATACGCCCGAGTCGCCTACCACTGCGCAGCTGCGCTTCACGCGCCCTCGGATCACATCTCGCTGGTGGAAAAGCCAGACGCCGTGCAATTGGAAGATCAGGTCAGTGGCAGTGGCTGTGTCGGCGGCAGCAGCACAAAGCAAGTCTCCACCTACGCCCTGACCGTACTCACTATTAAGCTCCATAACCACGGTGAAGTAGTCTAGATCGACATATAAAGCTTCCAGAAGCTACCTGTTGACAGCTGGTTAGTACTCTCCCTGAAGCGTAAACCCCTACTCCTGATCCTGAACAAGCCTGGCTGCAGGCCAGGCTTGCTAGGCAGCTTGAGCATTGAGCGCTACCGGTGGAAAGAAGTCGGAGTAATTGAGCGGCGTAGGCAGCAGAGCAGCACCGGGTGCTGGCGCAGGCTCCTCCCATACGACCTGCGGCGGCACCGTGGCATTGTCTGGATCCTGCACACTGCACCTCGCCCAGCACCAATTGTCAGCTGTCAGAGTCAGAAGCAGCAGCCCTTCTCATTGTGGGGATACGGTGTCCTTTGCAAAGCAAGCGCCTGCTCACTACTCCATGCACCGAACAGAGGTGGAATGCAGCAGTCCAGAGACATGGTGGCCTCACTGAAATTCCATGCAACAAGGCTTCCAGGAGTGGTTTTGACCCAGGAAGCGCTTGGGGTGCTCACCTGATGCGGAAGGGGCCGCCAGCGGCGGCAGCTCGCAGGCCCTCCACAAATTCTTGTGAGATGGTGATGGCGCCTGTGAAGAGGCCCGGAATGGCGCCAGCACTCACGTCCAGGCCCAATGCCAGCTCCAGAGGGTGGCACTCCTTCACGCCTGCATTTGCAATGTGGAACAGCGCGTTGGGCCCCTCGCTCGGGAGGATGGCTGCTGTGTTGTTCGATAACTTCGCAATATTTGTAAGGAATACGGACACGGTTGTTTGAAGGAGGGGAGAGCACGAACAAGGGAGGAAGACAGAAGGAGAAAAGAAGAGGGAGAGGTCGGAAGAGGTGGAGGCAGCAGGTGAGCAAGCGAGAAGAGAGTGAGAGATTGTGAATGAGTAGGGAGGTACATGGAAGCAAGCAGGGGCAGGGGCAGGAGAGAAGCAGAGGAGGGAAGGAGAAAGAGAAGGAGAGAGGGTGAGAGAGAAGGTTGGCCAACCATTAGAAGCGGCAGGGGCCTGGGTGAGGGGGGGAGGGCGGAGGGGGGGAGGGGGA
>WELB01000213.1:188444-219743 GCA_009602725.1 Spirogloea muscicola
CTCTAGTAGGTGGCAGAAGGGCTCCGTTCCTGGCATCTAGTATTCATGAATCGAGTAGTGACCTTTATGTTTTGACCCGTGGTTATTGAGCGGGTCAATCTGCTGTAGGTTATGTAGATTTTTAGATGTGCTTGCCTTTGTACCTGGCCATTTGGCCTACATTTCTTTCTAATACACGATCTTTTTTCCCTGGCCCCCTTCTCGTATTCTGTTCATTCTTTCTTGGGCTGGCTTTTCCAGCCCCTGTCCTCAATGGGCGAGCACTTAATTCTTTCCTTGCCCCCGTGAGGCCCCTGCCCCGAGTTACTCTGATCTGCTGTTGCTCACACGTGGATACTGAGCATCTATCTGCATCTCCCTCTGCACCGTCTTGCACATTGTAGTGTAGTCCTTTTTCGGCACTTCCTTCTTTGGCTTTCAACATTGTCTATTCTTTTTGGGTTGGCTTTGCCAGCCCCTCTTCCAGCCACCGGCGGCTCCATTGCCCCCTGCTGCCGCCGGCTGGCGCGCTCGCTCCGCCGCGCTCATGGCCGCGCCAGGCCGCGGGGCTTCCTCGGGCGCCCCGCTCAAGGCTGCGCCAGGCTCCGGGGCCCCCCCCGGGCGCCTTGCCGGCTGCCGAGCTCCTCCAGTCATCCTCCTCAAGCCTTTCTTCTGCCCCCGACCGTTGTGGCGCCCGGCGGCGGCGACGGTGGCGGCGGACGAGGAGG
This sequence comes from Spirogloea muscicola, assembly GCA_009602725.1. Taxonomy (NCBI): domain Eukaryota; kingdom Viridiplantae; phylum Streptophyta; class Zygnematophyceae; order Spirogloeales; family Spirogloeaceae; genus Spirogloea; species Spirogloea muscicola. The sequence continues at coordinate 189,152 of WELB01000213.1, forward strand.
ACTTCCGGTTCCTGACGGCGGCGGCGCGGGAGGCGGAGGCGGCGGTGCGCAGCGGCGCGGGCGGGCCTTTCGGCGCCGTTGTCGTGCGGCGCGGCGAGGTGGTGGCGCGCGCGCATAACCAGGTTTTGCGCACCAACGACCCCACGGCGCATGCCGAGATTCTGGCCATCCAGCAGGTGGGCTCCGCGTCCGCGGCCTAAACCCTAAAACCCAGACCCTCAGAACCCTAAACCACCCCTAGATTGCAAACCCCAACCCTAAACCCCTGCGCTTGGTCCTCGGCCCTGGTCCTTGAGAAGCCACCGTCCTAAACCCCTCCGTCCTGGCCACTTGCATCCACTGCCCAGACCAGCCAGCCCGGCTCTGGCCACTGGCGCAAGCGCTCCTGCGCCCCTCCCTGACCACAGCTGCCGCCCCACATTCCCTGCAGGCGTGCAAGAAGCTGAGCAAGCTGGACCTGGCCGACTGCACCATCTACAGCTCCTGCGAGCCCTGCCCCATGTCCTTCGCCGCCATGTACCTCGCCCGCCTGCCGGTCAGCACCACCGTGGCAGCTTTTACTGCCGCTGCTGAGCCTTGCACCACCTCGTAGACCACGTCTCTCTGCCCGTGTGTGCCGCCACCAATCGTGGACGTGGCACCCGCCACCCTGACGCTTGGGAAGAGTAGAAGAGCCGCTCTCTTTCACCACTGTGCCATCTCGTCGTTGTTCGTGTCGCACAGGGTACAGTGTGCTGCGAGGACTTATGTTGCATTCTGGTCATGGGTGTGATTGTTTGGTCAAACTCATCACAGTACCTGGCTTGCCATGGACGGTTGGTCAGAGGGAGGGACCTAGAAGCTGATAGGTTACGTGCACCGTGGGCTTGCAGAGGCTGGTGTATGGTGCGCAGGCGGAGGCAGCACATGACCTGGGCTTTGACAGCTCGCACATTGCTGATGCCATCCGTGGCACGTCCAAGTTTCAAAAAAGTCACTGCATCATCAAGCGCATTGTGCACCCCGAGGTCGCCCGCATTTTCTGGAAGCACCGTACCAAATTGCAGATATATTGATTGTGCTAAGCATGGTATGCAAATGGGTTCACATTACTCACTATGGACGCTGCCCAGAGTCATATTGACTCAGACAAATGCTGGTGTTGGCTTGACATGTGTCTTTCCCTGGTCTTCAATGTCAAGCGGTGCTGTTCGTTACGACTTTACTGATTTTAGGTGCTGTAAGCAATATGATCAATTGCACTTGCTATTATGGTCTTTTACCACCTCTGGTCACCTAGATAGACTGAAGTGGCTAGTACAAGTACACTTGATTGGTCCTCGTTGTCTCAAGTACTCTGTGGAGATCGTAATAGCGTTGTACCATGCTTTAAGTGTATCTGGCACATGATGACGCCTATCTCATTGGCAGTGAGACAAAGGGTTGGTCAACTGCTTAAAGCTATGATGATCATGAATGGTGCAAAGGAACATCTGCTGGTGAGAAAGGTTTGGGCCTCTCCATTGGAGAGGCTCCGCAGTGCCCAATTATGACTTGTGCAAAGTGAAGTTATGATTCTGAGCTGATTATATTTCTTTGGCTTGAGTGAAGCTGACTGCGCTCCATGATGGCTAGAGGGCTTTATAGCGAGAGGCCACAGAAAGGCAGCATCTGGATGGAATCCCTTTCTTGCCGCTAATACCACAGGAGCTTTCTGGCTTTTACCTCAATAATTGCAGTACGCTGAGAGGTCGAGCACAAATAGAAGACTGTGTGAATGCTTGCTTGTCTGCTTAAAGTGCCTGTGTAATATCAGGTCAAGTGCAACAGGAGCACCTACACCCTGCTGATAAAAGTCATGATTGTTACAGCAAACGTAACTTCAGGACCGTGTAACTTATTCTGCTTAGTAGGCCTCATCTTCTATGCTGGCACCTTTTCCAGCCAGCCGTTGTATACTTTGGGCTGCCTTCCCAATAGCGCCACTGCACTTCTTTGAGGAGCTGAAAGACCGTGATGAACAGTATAAGCTAAGTCGAACAACCAACCATCTGTGCACCATTAGAATCGTCCTGCCTCCTGCTGCAAGCTCAAGTGGATGTGCAGAAGTGGCAGCATGACTCGCAGACTTCCTCAATCAACAAATGTGGGGAGGAGGCTGCCCTCCGAACACTCGATAACCTCTTGTGGTGACTTTTCAACCAATCGAAGCATTAGATAATGTGGTAACGGTGCAGATACCAGCAGATGTTGACAAGGGAGTGCCCTTGTAAGCTGCAACCAGGTCAGCGGAAGTCCTTAAGTCTACTTGGACCGTCTCCCACACCTTCTTCTTGGGGTTCAGCTGTACGTCAGGCTCTCCCTCAAAACCAGCTATAAGAATTCTCTCTCCAACCTTGGAGCCTTCTGGAGGGTTGACAAGCTCTACCTGCATAATTAATATGGAGAAGAGGGATCAATAAGGAGCAGCAAGACAAGTCTGACAACGCAGTTGTTCATAAGCATTTTGAAGGATGTAACGAGATGCAAGCATCAATAGAAAAATGAGAATGCAGTTGGGAATGCAATACATTTTGTAAGAGATAACTACTCCTACAGCACAGGCATGTGAGTCTGTCATGACCTGACAGTCTCAGACACTCTGTGGCGGCAGCTGACTATGCAGACAAATAAACCAGCAGAGTGCTCAGAGAGGAAATAGGAGAAGCAGCTCGCACTGCTTCATGGATGGACACAAATGGAAAGGTGATGATGACAATCCTAAGGTGACCTGCGTGTGATCGGCGTTGGATGCAGCCAGGACCATGGCATGGGACTTGATGCCTCTCATGGTTGCAGGCTTCAGGTTGCAGAGCAAACAAACTTTCCGGCCCTGACATGTTTGCAAGGTTAATAACAAGCCAAGTCGACATTGTCAGTAGGAAGTAATTACCATACCAACCTGTAAATGAGCATGCCCACCCTCTAATGCAGCGCTTGTACTAGTCAGCAAACCCTACTTCTGTGTTCTCAACACTAAGCTGCTGAGTTGCTCAATTCACAGCTCAATCTGTGATGCGAACAGTACTGCAGAAACCAGACGATCTAAGATTACCCAAAAATGCTACGAGATTGTCGATCAAAACGTCCGATGGAAAGGTGACCGGTGACCTTCAACATCAGTGACATGCCAAGGCCACTTTGCGAGCAGGAGGGCAACATGGTTTGCAGTACCTGCATCTCCTCAATTGGCACAAATTTCACCAGTCCAGAGACAACAGTTCGAACTTCTCCGCTGCCCAAGTCTATCTCCTCCACATACAAGGAGTCCGCATCTGGGTGCTTCTGGACACTCTTTATCTGTCCAACTCGCAAGTCCAATCTGGAGATGTCAACAGGACCTTCGTCCTTCTTCACTCCACCACTGCTGGTGCTGCTCTTCTTCTTTGCATCAGGTGCCTCCTTCTTATCAGCAGTTGCTCCCTTTGTTTTCAAGGCTGCTGCTGCTGCAGTTTATCAAGCAGCCAGGTTAAAATGACGTTCATCTCAAGAGCAGCAGCCAAGTGCTCATGGTCCATGTTGCTAACCACTAAGACCACTGAAAGTATAGCAAGACATATAAGCAGGGGCATGACTTCCAACATTGCCTCTTGTACACATCTTCAAATTCTTCCGGTCACAAACAAAGTGTCATCTGCTGCAAATCTCCTCCTGAGAGGCCGAGCCTTTACCAGTCTTAGCTTCATCAGCCAGCCTGTCTGCTTGGCCTCCCTTGAAGCGGTCTCGGAGCGCTTCCACCTCATCTTTGGACTGCACAGCCATCCAATTTGACAGACTATCATCAGCGCTCCAGCACTCTGTCAGTAAACCATCCCTGCCATCTTGGAAATGCAGAGAGGCAGGCCAACTGATGTGACACTTGAGAACATAAGCATGGCTCTCAGATGATCACCCCTCCTTCAACGAAGCCACACACTATTTGGTCGTCTACATGCCAGCAGTGTTGGTGGTGATGGTTGTTGAGTTTATGCATTCGGTCCTTTTTCCAGGGGTAGTGCTGACGTTCTAATGGCAGACCTCACGTACTCTACTTGCAATCAAGCTGGCGGAGTGCTTTTCTCATTACCAGGGCAGTAAACAGGACACTGGACTTTCCAATGACATGCCCAAGAGGGACAATCTCCCAAGGCCGAGAAGCTCTTTCTACGTCAAAATCAGATAATGAAAGGGAGGACATCGGAAGCACGAGCTGCAATAGAATCTGCACACGCATGAGGTCATACAAGGTCATCTACCTCCAAGAAGCAATACAGGAGCAATTTGAAACAATGCATTACATGTGCTTCTTGGACTTGGACAATATTGGAGTTCAGCAATAAAGACAGCAGAGCTAGGCAAGGGTTCACTCCAGGGTGTAGACAATATCAGTATCTGCTGTGGTTTACCTTGTAAGAGACACTTGGCATAAAGGGCTCGCACAGAGTGGCTAATAGCTGCACCAGCCCCACCGCAGTCCTCATGACAATGTCGCACTTGCTTTTTCCGCCCTCCTCCTTCAGAAGATCCCAAGGCTTCTTGCTCTGAGGTACAAGCAAACAGACAGAAAGACAGATTGGTCCAACATCCACATATATCGGCAATGAATGATTGTTCAAGCTGACATGACAAAGCCCTGCCATATACTTCTGTCAGGTCCAATAGGCCGGGAATAAGCCACCTCGTCTTACTAGTGGACCAAGGAGGAGTTTGCACACAGAGCATCACAACAACTCTGCCTGGCAACTGCACCAGCAGCAGGGCTCCTCTCTAAGCAGTAACCCCGCAACAAGCGATTCTGCACATGTTGCCGGAGCCAGTCTCTATGTTGCTGTAGCGCTTTGAGCTGACCTGCAGATAAGCATTCCCAAGACTGGAGATGCTCATGACCACCTTGAGCCCTGCTTTCAGCTTCACCTGCAGCATGAGCAGCAGGCACATTCGTATTTCAGCATCTCATTCCTGTGAGGTGTAAATGAACAAGGCACAACGGATCCCTGGCAAGCAAGGCGTTTGAGTAGGCTCGTCCCAATGACAGAGCCCGACCTTTCAGTCAGCAGCAAAATCATGAATATCATAGACCAGAATTGTTTGTGCTCCCTCATGTCAATCCAACGGACCTTCTCCATACACTCAACGTACTCAGTGACGGCCTTGCCCACGTCTTTGCCCAGCTTAGCTGTCAACTCATCTTGCCCTGCATTCGAGGCTTCGGGCACCACCCCACTGTAGCAGCCCTTTTCTTCTGCAGACGTCATCCGAGCATAAACACATCCACTTTCAAGAATGCTGACTTGCTTCTGCTAGAACATCATTGCTGCTGTGCAAATGTATCAGTCACAAATGTCTTAAGCTTCAGGTAGCAAGCTCCACCAATGCTTAACGCATCAGGTACTAAGCGGCTTTAGCTGGAAGAGTAGAACCAGGGTATTCAGGGCAAGTATGGGACATCTCTAACCCGCCGTGCCTTGCCTGGCGTCTTTGCAAGGAAAGAAAGGCAGCGATTCACAAAATTGCCAAGGTTGGCCAGAAGCTCATTATTCACTTTGGCTTGCAAATCGTTCCAATCAAATGCAGTGTCTGACACCTACAATAACAGATGGACAAGCCACCGGTGGGCTCCAGTGAGTCCACCTATAGCTGCCGGCTCGGCAGACTTCAGTACCACAACCACCTATCCAGAAGAGACATTGTACTGCAAATCTAATGCTTCCAAGTGCTATGCTACACTTGTCTGGCTCTGTAGATCACAACTCACAAACTTGCTCCCTGCACAATTTGAACACATGATTTAAACTGCTAATAAGCCTCACCTCTGGACGATTTGTAAGAAGATAGTACCGCCAGATTTCAACAGGAATGCCAGTGGCCTTTGCATCATTCCCAAAGATGCCAGTCCCTCTGCTCTTGGAGAACTGCTTGCCTGTCACGCCAACGCATCAGGAGCAAGAAGAGTGACAACCTTTCAAGAGTGACAACCTCAATGTACAGGTCTTTGTGTCCCCAGCTGGCTTCTCGAGGATAGTGCTTCGGCAACTAATGGAATCTAAAACTAGCAGTCAGAAGATGATGTAGTGTGATGAAAGACATACCTCCCTCGTAGTTGAGATACTCTGTGACGCTTATAGTTTTTAGCAGCGTCCATGGCTCCTCTGTTCCTAAAAGCGTGCAAGGAAAAATTACCTGCTCTCAAAGCAGCTCCAATAAACTTTGTTAAATCTGAGGCTAATCCGTCAGGCATCATATTAAACAAGACGGGAACATCTGACCTATCTGTACATGGGGCTGATACTTGATAACATTGAGTAAGACCAGTGTCAGCAGTTGATTGATATAAACAAAAATTGGAAGGATACCCTAGCCTACACCCGATCTGAAGCTCACCGTATGAAAGGGGATGTTGTCTTTGCCCATGAACTGAACAAGCTCCACATCAGAAGGACTACGCCACCATCTCTCCCACTCATCGGTGTAGTTTGCAGTTATTGACAGGTACCCGATGGGGGCATCAAACCAGACGTAGAACACCTGCAAAGGAAAAGAAGAGCAGGCACAGTGTCAGGGAGCTCATGACTACCACATGCAGCAAAATTTGCAGGCTTCAAGAAAGGCCTGCAGCTGCAATACTTACAGTGCACAGCTGCGCTGAGTATGTAATGTAGCTCTGCGAACCTTATCCTTATACTTCTCGAGCGGCACAGGCACACCCCATTTCAGGTCACGCGTGATGCAGCGTGGCTTGAGGCCGTCACGGATCCACGCATTCGTCGTCTGCACCGAGTTGGCGCTCCAGCCGCCCGCAATTGACGTGCTAGCCACATACTGCTGCAGCTGGTTCTCAAGCGCGGGTAGGTCCAGAAACATGTGCTCTGTTTGACGTACTCTAGGCGCCATTCCGCATATCTGGGGCACGCAAAAGACTTCAATGGAGTGACATATCATACTGGATGCAGCATGTTCTGCATAGAACTTGCTCTAATCACGGCAGGCAAAAGCTGGCCTTGCTTGATAGATTGCCACAACAATGTGGACTTCTGTGCCCAGGTGCACCTTTCTCTTAGATATTTGAGCTATGCAAAGCGTGCTGCCAGGTTGCAGTGCAGGCTTGCAAGAGGAGCTTGACAGGTTGACGCGTAGAACATGCACGCCACTTAACAAGGAGGAGATTGAGCAGGGTGCAACATGAGAAGTGTTTACTGGCAATGGACAGCATCAAGCAGAGAGGAGAGCGGCTCTGCATGCAGAAGGCAGATGGCCCCAAGGGTGGGCTTCAAGAAACTGATGCCTTAGAGCATGTAAAGTACCTTGCAGTGGGGCTCCTTGAGCTCAGATGCGTTCAGGAGCTTGCCGCAATTGTCGCACTGATCGCCACGGGCGTCCTCAAAGTGGCAGAAGGGGCAGGTGCCCCATACAAAGCGGTCGGCGAGGAACCGGGAGCACGTGTCACAGTACAGCTGCAGAATGCAAGAGTGCAATCGAAGAGAGTGTAGGTGAGCAGCTCAGAAACCAACAATACTTCAGTTATGGGACAATTTGGGAGCTCGGCACAGGTGCAGGGTGGATAGCGTTGGACGGAGATGAGGTAGTCTTTGACCTGTTCCATGGTGTCCTCAATAAGCCGGCCCTTCTTGTGAAGCGATGTGAAGATGGCCTGCGCAATGGTCGTCTGCTGCAGCGTGGATGTGCGCCCAAACTTGTCAAAATCGACGTCAAACCACTCATAGATGTCCTTGTGAATTGCATGATACCTGCAGTGCCTCAGGGAGTAACAGCAGGCTGAGTGTACAATGCACAGGAGCAGTGGTGCCCCTAGGCTACCGCAAACAAGGAAGGCCCAGGACCTTTGGGATCAGAAGGGGCTCGAGAATGATGAGGCTCGAAGGAGAGACACACTTATCGCAGATGGCCTGCGGCGTGGTGCCCTCCTCGAGCGCCTTGGTCTCCGTGGCAGTGCCGTACTCGTCGGTGCCGCAGATGTAGATCACCTGATGATCACAGGGTCATACGGACAGGCATGAGGCAGGGCTCCTGCCGCAGCCTTATGCAAGTGACTGCACAAAGGTGGTGAAGGAGGGTGGAGGAGGGTGGGAGGGCTCAGGAAAGGCCAACCATCAACAGCCGTGAAAAGACAGACTTGGGAGCTCCGACGAGGCAAGGCATAGAGAGCTTGCGGACTTACATTGTAGCCGCGCCTCCGGCAGTATCTGGCGTATACGTCTGCGCTGAGGACGCCTGCGAAGCACGTCCATGCCGTGGAAAACTCACACAGGATCAGGGGAGCATCAGGGCTGACTGGACGCGACGAAGACGGGACGCGGCGCCGCACCTCCCCCGGTGTAAGTGGATATCTGTCAAAGGTGAGGGGAGGAGGGGAGGGGGGGGGGGCGCACAGCCGATGATGTTGCCGAGGTGCGGGATGTTGTTGACGTACGGCAGCGCGCTGGTGACGAGGACGTTGCGCTCGCCAGGCACCGGCAGCCGGACGGGCCGCGGCCCGAGGCTGGCGCCGCGTAGCGCGTCCGCGGCGGCGTCCGCTGCCAGCTCGTCGCCCTCGCCCATGCCGCGCCCGCCAACGGCTCCTCCTCAGCGCGTCGCTGGAAGGGTACCCCGATGGATATGCTGCTATGACTGTGAGGATGGCACCCGCGCCGCTCTCTTCTTTCTGGCTGCGTCGCCGCCGCCGCGGCCGCCCGCCGACGCCTGGCGGCCGCAAAGAGCGAGGAGACGCGGGGGGGGGGGGATCNGAGGCTGGGCAGGGCGACGGCGGCGGAGCTCCAGCGGCGATGCCGCCGCCGCCCGAGGGCTGCCGCTTCCTGAGCCGGCAGTCGCCGGTGTGGGGCCGCTACGCCGGCCACCCGGCGCAGTACAACCCGCCGGAGGAGACGCTGCCGCTGCCGTACAAGTACTACGGGCAGCCCTTCTTCAAGGGCTTCGACTGGGAGACCAAGGTGTGAGCGTCACAGCACCGGCGGCGGTTGGCATCTCCGCTTGGGGGGCCGGCGGCGCCGCCTCAGCCGGGGAGCAAGTCTCGACCGCGTGCAAGGAGCAGCAGCGCCGGTGCCCGTGCTGGCAATCCGAGGGCGAAGCACGATGGAGCCCCGGCAGCGGCTGCGCTGCTTGGTGGAGGCGAGCCTTTCCGCCTGGCACAAACACAAGATGTGGAGTGTGCACTGAGTGATGGAGGGCCTGAGTGGCCAAGTACAAAGGCAGGCACACTGACAGGTGCACATCACCAAACACAGGTGTCAGGTCATCGCTGTCATGCCCGCCTGGGACGAGGCAACTGTCTTTCTGGCCCGAGGTCCACTCCGCAGCAATATTGGCTTTTCCAGTCCAGCGCCTCCCGCTTGTAGCAAGCTGGTATAGCAGCTTCATACGTCCTGTGCAGCTTTGGTCTGACCTGCCACCTGCCTTCAGGTGCCGCTCCAGTCCACTGGGTCAGGTCTGGTTGCGAGCCTCTTACATACATGCCTTATTATCACCAACAGCATGCTAGCTCGGATGTCGTTGGCAGGCTCATTGACCATTGAGCAATTCAGCGCTTGACTACTTGTACTCGTGGATGGCAGCTACCTAGAGTGCGTCGTGGGTGGAAGCCTCGTAACCCGTGGAGAAGCATGAACGTCAATGTTTTCACCCAGACCGCCTTCATGCTCAAGTCCACTTCCAGGACGTTGAAGTACCCCACAGCTGCAGCAGAAAGAGTTCAAAGCAGCTGTCTGCTTTTATCAAGGGTCAGGCATGCGCCGCCCCTTCCTCCCAGCATCCCTCAATATCTTTGTAGACTACAATTTGGACTTGTCATAGACAAGCAGGTCTTGTACATGCCATAGCTTTTGAATGGCAGGGGCGTGACAGGGAGCACAGATGCTGATTGGCTGAAACATCTGGCCCTAAGAATTACCTCGCATGCTGGGAGTTAGAGCCTCCAAGCATCTGCTGCCAACAGTCCACCACTCGCCTGATTTCTTCACTACTTGGGCCATCTCCTTGAGCAAGGGCATATGAGGCTCGAAGAGATGAGGGCAGACTGTACAGTTCAGCAGTTACCACTGGGTCTGCAAACACATTGCAGTAACACGAGCTTGATTGTGGTACTCAGACGCAAGCCATATGCAGCAGAGCATGCGAAGAGCACAAACAAGTGCCTTCTTTCGAGTGGGCATGCGCATGGGTGCTCATATAAATTTCTAATAGGTGTTGACATTATGCATAATTGCTGCTGAGCATTGATGCAGATGTCCTCATGCACTCTGCACTTGCGCATCTAGATTCTCAATCAAGCATCATAAAGAGTGCAGCAGCCAAGGTCATGAGGGCCTCAGCCTGTTGGGCATAAAGGTTTACATCTGTGTGGACTCTGTTTTGGCTATGCACTTGCGTTGGCAACTGGAAGCAAGAGCAGGTCTGATGCCAGATGCAGAATAATTGGTGGCAAAGCCTACTGTATATGCCCGCTTAGCCCCGTACTGTCAGGTCCACCCGGATTGGCCTGAACTGGGCATACAGGCAGCTAGTAACCAGCAGCTGCAGCCTGCTTCAGCAAGAGGCTGCCAGTGCTCAACAATTTGTAAGCAGGGCCTTGAGTCCTTGTCTGAAAGCTTGTCAGCAGTGGCTTATCTCTCGCGATATGCAGCTTCTTTCCAGGTGCCGCTTGTATCCTTGATCTGCAGAGCAAGTAGAATCTGTTTTGGCACCCAAGTAGATAGGTGAATGCTATCTCACCAAGAGTGTTGGGTTTTCCCCAAGTTGTCAAAGCTGCTGATAGCAAAGCAGAGCAACATTCTGGCGCCCAGCTGTTTGTAACACTGAGTACTCCCGTGACTAACACCTCAGAAGGGTGACGTGCCCTGCTTGAATTATACGGCTATGAATGACAAGCTCCTGCATCTCTGCTCTAATATTCCTGTGATTGGTGCTCATGGAAATTCACTTTACACAGCTCCAATGGTGGTCAGGTTCATGAGTTGAAATGCGTGTTGTCACCATCGAAAGTCAACCAGTGGTTGAATTGGCGAGAGCCACTAATTCATGTGTTATGTTGAAGTACCATCAGATGTGGGCATTTGCTCACAACGAGACAAGCGAAGCAGACTGCATGACCACTTGACACAATGTGGACCATTGACGCAAGACCTTGTGTTCACAACATATATTTTACAACAACTGCAATGGCTTCTTCCTTTCCAACTGAGGTTCTCTGACATCCACTTCCAAGCCTCCGCCTTGCATCTCTAAGGCAATGGCCCCACTTTCAATTGCAACAGTGGCTGGCCTAAGGTCTTTATCATGGCCATCCCTACGTGTAGTTTCTCTAGTATCAAGGCTTTGTATGCCATCAGCCTCCTTCGAGTTTTGGCCTCTACCTGCAGCCTCAATCTCTGCTGAGGCTCCCTCTGAACCTGCAGCGTGAAGACCTGTTATTCCCCCTCTGCATCCTGTTCCTCCTTCACGGGCAACACGAGGCTCTGTGTTGTTGCTATATGCAACTTTGCTATCCTCTGGGCTCAGGGTTTCCTGCTGGAGCCGCTTGGCAGGTCGATGATTACAGCCAGTCTCGGCTAGGCGTTTTCGCTGCGGAACTGCTTTGACAAAAGCTGACTGCCAGTCGGGCTCTGCCAAGTAGGATAGCAGGATGTCCATCACCTGATTTATGGTAAGCACCTGCTCATATGCAAAGGACAAGGTGAGGCACTAGGCTGCAATCGGACGCACAATCTCTCTTGCTGTGTGAAGCAGTGTTCTAGCGTTCTAGTTCTAGAACACTGCAGTGTTCTAGCGGATACTCGGAACCCGCAACATTTCAATGCTGGCGAAAATGACAAACTTTGTGAGTGCCTATGTCTAGATCCTCAAGCGCCTAACCGACCCCTCTGTAAGGCATGTCCTGGTAACTAGTGCTTGAGGAGGGGCGGGCACCTTCGATGCCGTAAGCTGGACAAATTCGCCGATGGGGAGCTTCGCAGTAGCAATACCCTGCTCCTGCGCCTTCTTCAGCGTCACATCCTTGTACCGGTTCCGGTCCACAATGCCACCAATAACGTATATCTTGTCTGACTCAAGGTGATGGACGGTGCTGGATGAGTCTGCCGTCAGGTATACAAGGTCGCCATGGCGACTCTCAAAGACTTCCATGTATGACTTCTCGCTCCGGTGTAGCGACCACCTCTCAAAGCCCGACAGGCGCTCCAGCTGATGAAGCACTGGTCCACCACAACTCGTAAGAGATAAGCGGGCTGGCACCAATGCCCTGCAACTTGGCACTATCGATGGGTAGTGAGACAAGGGGTCACGTCGGGCATGGGCTAACCGGTTGAAGACTAAGGATGTAGATTGATACTGAGAGATAGTGCTGACGGCTAGAGCCTGCGGCAGCAACCCAGCGAGCAGAATTGCGCAGGTGTTGAGCACGTTCCCAGTGGCTTGAGTTTAATAGGGTTTAGGGTAGACAGCCCATGCTTTGCTACCCAAGTCTATACCTTTATACCTCTATACCCCTGACCCCTAGCCTGGACCCTTGTCCCTGCATGCTATACAATACAGAGGGACATAAGGTACTTCGACAGTGCCACTGACAATTGATGGTCACTTGTGAAGCGAGAATCTGTGTAAACAATAGTAAGCCTCTGCAGCAATGCTGCCGAGGCTTACACAATTCCAAGCCCCCAATGATTATGTTTAGAGCTAGACATGAGCTAGACATGAAGAAAACCTTCGTCGATCACACCTGTCCAAGCCCTGAATACTCCTGTGAACAAGGGGCCATGAGTTGCAGGACAAGTACTTGGAGTTGCTGGCGTAGCAATACATGACTTGCTGGCTGAGGCTCTTGAGCTCGCCAGGCTGCATCAGCTCCGCAAAGCCGAGGTCAATGACGAAGTTCTGCCCAGCGTCCAGCGACGCCCGCCGCCGATCACGCCGGTCTTCGCTCTCCCGCCGCCGTGCCGCTCGTACATCCAGCTTCTGCGCCAGCATCGCCTCTCTCTCTTCTGCAACGTGGCGACAGCTACAGCTCCGTCAGAAGAGAACCAGCAGGGAGGGGAATGCCGGTTTAATCGCTGCGCCCCCTGGAGCCCCTGTCAAACTGCACCTGATGCTGGAAGATGGAAAAGCAGAGAGAGGCGGCTGATGGCTCCATGCCGCCTGACATCCGCGGACTACCGAGCCCTGCTTGACCTGGAGACTCGAGCTCGACCCCTGACTTTAAATTTTGCCAGACCCCTGCCAGAATTTCTGAGCGCCTTTTCTTGTGGGCGTTCAACTGGAGGTGTGCATGCGCCTGGAGCTTATCTCCACAAGTGCCTCAGCAACCAGAGCGTCAAAGTGCTTGTCACCGCAATGCATCCATTAAGCGGCCCTGGAAGAGCCTCGGAACCTCCAAAAGCTGGGTCTTGACCCATCAGAGAATGGATGGAAGCGCCAGTTGCCAAGCGCCGAGCCGCGTCCAGCGCCCCGAGCCCCGAGCCCCAAGTCATGAGCCCTGAGCCATTAGCCCTGAGCCCTGAACCCCAGACGATCGAGCTGCCAAGGTCCATGATGACTTGAGCAGAGCACCGCGAGTAGGAGGAGGTCCTCTGCCAAAGGGGAGCGCAAGCGTGCATGCCTGGCGTGCGATCGGCCATGGCGGCAGCCCACTCCTCACGACGTCGACGCATGCTCTCGTGGCGCGCCAGCTTCTCGTGCTCCTTGCGGGCCACGCGTTTCTCCTCGTACCTCTGCAGCTTGGCCTGCCGCTTGAGCGCGTTCTTGGACATGGGCGGCCTGTCGCCAGCGCCGTCGGCAGGATCCGGGGGGGCCGGCGCCGCCGCTGCGGCTGTGTCCGCCGTCGCAGCCGCCTCCCCGGAGAGCGCAGCGCTGCCAGCGTCCGCAGGGCCGGCATCGGCCGGTGGCTCCGGCTGGGGCACGCCGGCGGCAGCCCCTGGGGCTTCCGGCGGGGCTGCCACAGCCGCGGGCGACGCCATGGTGGCCTCGCCGCGGGGGCCGCTGCGCCGGCCGAGCCCGGGGCGGAGGCCGGCCAGCTCCGGGCCGTCTCCCGCAACCGCCCGGTAATCGGGCATCAGTCAACGGCCTCTACGAGCTGGCTTGTGGTTACTGAGCTGGCCAACGAAGCAGCAGGTAATGTACATCTGCTGATGTGCTTGCCTCTGTTCTTTCTCTCACTTGACACTCTGGCCCTCCAACACTCTCTTAAACCAGCCGCAGTAGACATCTTTGGCTGCATAGGTCTTCGACACCCCACTTGGAAAGATCGCGGATCTAAGGTATGCACGACGCGAGGTTGTGCTTCCGGCTAATGTGGGCTTGCCGGCAGCAATTTTTGGCATTCTTGCACCGTCGTGTGTCAGCAGTTTGCAGGGAGCTCAGGCTCATGCTTTACACCTGAATGCTGGGTGAGCTTTGGTTTGCGGCAGAAGGGCTTGGTATATGCCGTCCGGTATTCAATTATCGCTTGCCTCTACTTGCTCGACTGTGGTTACTGAGCAGGTCAGCTAAGCAGCAGACGATACTATGTTTGCAGATGTCCTTGTCTCTGTACTTGGCCACTTAGGCCCTTCCATTCTTCCATTCATTCATTCCATGCGCACCGCACACCTTATCTCTGCTCCACTTCCCCAAATGAATGAGCGCCTCGTCCTCGGCCCCTGTCGCATGGAAGGTGCATTGGCTTGCTCAATCTTGCCTGCAACTCATGCCTGCTTTGAGCCGCCACTCTGTTGCCTGGAGGCACCATCCTCCCGCCTCGCTAGCGGGAGGATGGTGCAGCTCCATGCCGGATTGCATGACTCTCCAAAGGGCTAGAGACGACCACACCAGCCGTCCCTCACTGATTGCGCACTGATCTGGCACCTCAAGGTGGTTACGACCGGACGTGAAAGAATGGAGCTCTCAGAGCTCAAGAGCCAGACGTTCGTGCAGCCCTATCGGTTCTTGTAATGTACTCGAACCCCGGTTCTATCCAGTTGGCTGCATTCGGCTGCACCCACACCTGCTCTGAGGCCTTAATGGCCTTGCTGGCGCTGCTCAACGTGCTCTTCCCCATGGCTGGCTCACTTGCTGGGGAGCAGAATATGTCAGCTTTGCTGATGAATCCAACAACGTGTGATTCTTCCTCAGAGCCGTCTTGTCCGTTACGCACTTTGCGCCCTGATGGAGCAGGAAGCGAGCTCCACTCTGCAGACCGATCAACCACAGTCAGAAGCTCCACGCCCTCCTGGAGCATGAGTGTTGCGGCGCGCTGCAGCAGGTCATCTGCAGAGACTGCTGGGGGCAATGGCGTCATTGCGTCACAGATGCTGCTCTCCACCTGCATCAAGAAGCATGCACACATGTGCATCAAGCTTGTGAAGCTTCGCAACTCAGTCCAGGACTGACACTACTGCAGCCCTGAGAACAAGGCAGTATCAGCAGGCACTTCCACAGGTGCCTGGTCTGAGCTCGGAGGGTCAACAATTTCAAGGTGCAAAAGCACCCCCGCTCTGCATTGCATGAAGCAACAACTTGCCATCTATAAGTTTCCTCACATTGATCACATTGGCAGACACATACCGTCTTGCACTTTTGAGCTTCAAGGATGCCCTGGCACTGGCCTTTGTCGTCGAGCACGGGCACAAAACTGGAGGAGAGGAAGCGGAGTACAACCTTGCCCACCGTCGCCGTGGAGAGTGGCAGCGGTTTTAGGGTGGACAGTGGTTTCATTATGCTCCTCACTGTGCTCCTGGGCTGAGCCTGCTAGCACAGACGTGATGCAATGTGACGTGATTACCAACTAGGTATACTAGATGACCAGAGCATTGCTTATGCGATCATTGGAACATCGTCGTAGTGGACATTTCATGCATTGCAGAAATTTATCTTAACCACAAATCTTATGCTGACAAGATATTCCAGCTTCAAGCTGAGGCTGACAAAAGCCCACTTGAGAACTTGTCTCTGTAGTTGTTCTTGCAAGACTACCAAGCAATCTGATTTGGGACTGCACAGGGATCGGATGAGCGAGGCTTGCAGACCTCAGGATGGAAAACCAAGGGCTTGAAGTCGTCCACAGCAGCATCTGAAAACGTCATCAATTTGACAAGCGTACCAACACCTCGCTTGGTCAGCCCAACCAATGTTCTTGCTGATGAGATCATCTTCCTCAGGAGAAGGGTGGCCTCCTTCATCTGCACACACAGGGTGAAAGTTCTATTACGACCCTATGGAAGTCTTGGTTCTGTGTGTGACTTCCTGCAAACTGACGGTGTTGATTGAATTTCACAAAAGTAGAGGGGGCAAATGAAGACGTCGACAGGAGCTCCATATGCTACTAGTCAACATCATATTGCACTTTGGCATGAGCATGACTGGTTATGACACTGCAGCCCTGAGCCAGATAGAGTGGTCACTCATACTTAGTACACTTGTGACATCCGCATTTCTTCATGACAAGTGGGTATACCTGGCCGGCGTTTATGGTAGCCTCAAGGACTAGCTCGTCAGCCTCAGCCCTGTCCTCGGGCCACACTGTTCCACTGGCGGACATGATCATGCGGTCGGCCAGCTTGCGGCATGTGTCACAATGGGCCCCATCTGGTGCGAGCGCCCTCAAGAGAGCCAAGAAAACGTGTGCCCGAGGTCTCAATGAGGGGTCATTTTCGGCCTCTGCTTCCATCTCAGCCAAAAAGAGGAGGCCATCTGGAACACACCCAAGGGGAGTCTGCTCAGCGCTTCTGTGTGTAAGAAGTATGGCCAATGTGTGTTAATCTATACATACATGTATAGACGTATATAATTTCGAGTACATACATGTATAAATATACAATAATTGAACGTAAATGTATATAAATAGATATGAATAGTTGTCATTTTAATAGTGTTGAGACTGGGTAAATGTAAGGTACAAGCAACACTTAATAAAGGAAGAATCATGTGAAGAAGTTCCTCCTACCATTTGGGGAACCAGCTGTAATGCAAGCATCTACTATTGCAGAGTAGGCCACTCTGTCAATCACGCACGTTGGAGTAGCTTTCATTTCCTGCGCAATGGCCAAGACGCTGTCCAAGTCTCCATCCTCAGCCAAGCCCTGGCACACGAATGGAAATGATTGAATACAAGAGACGTCTTATCATTGTCAGAGGAGCACTGCATCATATCAAAGTCTTGACACTAAGCATCCTTCTCTCGGTAGCGACTATGATCGGACGGCCATAATTACCTATAATGTCAGGATCATGTAGCAACATCCTTCACAAGGGAACTCAGGAGACAAGAGCCTATTCCACGTTGAACGTCGTCTGACCCAAGGGGTCAACACCTGAATCACAAGATTACCTTAAGGAGGGTGGTGTAGGTTACGACGTCCGGAAGAAGGCGGGAGGTCTTCAATCTCCTGGCCTCTGACTGCAGGACAGTAGCGCCAGCAAAAGTGAGCATATATACAAGACAATCATGAGCGCTTTCAGGCCCAAGACGCACATCATTCGTCCGGGCCAGCCCATGATCAGTATTGGTGACCACCAGGTCATAGTTCAGATCTTAGCAGATTAAAAAGTGGGACAAGAAAGACCAGAACTCTCAGCCAACTGCCCAACTTGGGTGCAAGCTGAGGTTCTTCGAAGTTGAATCATCGTGCAAGGGACAGTCTGTCATCTCCAAGTTGTGAGCGTGTATTGCCAGCCTGATGCTGCCCAGCCATGCCCCAGTATGAGGTCATTGACGACCTTACCAAATGGCTGCTCTTGTGGGGAGATGCTGTACCTTCATCTCGTCCAAAAAGTCAAGAGCCTTGTCAAAGTCCCAGCCTCTAACACACGCAAGGATGAGGGAATTGTAAGTGACGCGTTGCAGTGGCAGGCCCAACAGCCGCATCTCATTGGCAATTTTCAGGGCCTCCAGCGGGTTGTCTGAACGTGCGTAACCCTGTAAAAGTGCATCAACAGAATCACAGCATAAGCCAGGGTGAATTGTCCTTGTATGACGCACACAAATAAGCCCTGTCGACATCATTATTCTCATGACTTGCTCAACAAGCAGTGACTTGCTGACATGCTCTGTACTTTTTCTGGTCTTAGCTGTGACTGAATCCTCTCGAGGACCATTGGCATAAAGCCAAGGCAAGCACCACAGCAACAAATCTCTTTTGCTGACCATGATTTCTGTATGCACCTGCCCAACGTGCAATTTCCAATAGCACAGCTCAACTGTCTACAACCATTTGACTAAGAACTTGAATGCAGTCCACGTCCTTGGGCGACCTAAGGCTACCTTACTACCTAAGCAATCAAGCTTCCTTGCTTCACTTCAGCAAGGAAGCATGCCCACCTTAATGAGGAGGTTGTAAGTAAATGTGGAGGGGCCGCTGCTGCCCTGGCCAAATGTTCGGTAGCGTTGTAATATTCCGCGCGCCCTGAGTGCATCCCCGGCCTCGGCGCATGCATTGATTAGTGTGTTGATGTGCACCACATTGAGCTGCGGCCGCCCTGGCGCCGTGCCCTTCTCCATGCTTTCCAGTAACTCGAAAGCGTCATCAAGCCTCTTTGCTTGGCCCAGGCCCTGCAGTGCTCCACCAAGAGAAGTACAAGTCTGTTGTCATGAGCAGGGTTCACATGTCACCTCCTACGATGCGTCCTTGGTATCTACATGTTGGCAAATTGACGTTGACAGTCATCAGCAACTACAAACAAGGGAACCGCAGTGTGTCCTCAACTAGTGGTGTAAGAGAGAGGAGAGCAGCGTCTTGGGCGGAGCTTGCGATTGAAATTTGCGTCATAGCATACATCATTGATACCGTACTACATATATGATGGACATATGGTATGCTCCTAAGTAGACTGTAAATTTCAGAAAGATGGGAGTTATTGCTTATCAGCATTAAGCCTCAATGTCAACCTTGATAAGGGTGCCATACGTGACACTGTCAGCTCCAACACAACCAGCAGCCGTCATGTCCCGGAACACTTCCAAAGCCTTGTCCACCTTGTCAGAATGAACACATGCAGCCAGCACGGCGTTCATGCTGATCAAATTGATGGGCACACCCCGCTTCTTTGCCCCTTCCAGCTCCTCAAAAACCTGCAAATAGACGTCATGCTCAATTTACCTTTTGATCCAAAACAACGGACAAGGTCACTTGCAGATGACACGTGAGCACCAAAAGCCCTTGACACACCACAGAAGTCCTACCGTTCTCCGCCTAGCTTGATTTTTCAAGTGCAAGTGTCAGAGTCGCCTACCTGGTCCAGCTGGCGTCTTTTGCCCAGCTCAACAATGCGGCGCGTGAGCAGCCGAGACTCATGCTCGTGTACCTTTCGCTTGCGCCGCCAAAATGGCCAGATGGGCTGCGCACCTCGAGAAATTGGGGAGGCCTTGCAAGTCAGGGCCTAGGCTCCACGAGGTTTACCAGAAGGCAGATCGAGTACTACAGGTTTCATGACTTCATGCAACCGATCTTATGTGCTTCTGAAACTCGACCAAGAACTGCCTTGAGTTGCATGGAGCAATGCCTGCCTGCGCATCTGTTGGCGTCGTTGTTCCCTCGAGAACCTGCTGGGCATGCTCCAGCTCGCGCCGCCGCCTCACCAGGGCCAGGAGCTCGCTGGTAGGAGGCAGGCTCGTGGATTTGAGGTGTCAGCAGCACCCATGGCACGACGATACGCCACCAACTCAAGCAACCCATTGCGAACTGCCTGAACTGATACAACAGTGCTGCGATGTGGATGAGCGAGTGGCAATCCTCTGACGGAACTGCATGTACCGAAGGGGTTTCCTGGCTGCAGGCTCTTACGCAGGCTCTGACGTTTTGCTGCCACTCTGCGGGCTGGGCCGGCGCCCGAACTCGTCCATGGTGGTGGCGGCCGCCCGAGCAGCCCCACACCCACGCTTCTCCTTTCTTCTGAGAGCTTCTCGAGCTCCCCTTTCCTTGCTTGGCTGTACGAGGCCTCGTAGCGCGTTGCCACTGGTGCCACTACTGTGTGGCAGGCGCCAGTGGACCGCCTGAGCCTGTTGGAGCATCTCAACTGCTGCAGGCTCGGTGTGGCAGCTGGCACCCGCCCTCGGCTCCCACCAGCTACTCCCTGAATGACGTTGAAGAGGGTGAGGAAAGCATAAGCGTGCAGCACAGGCGCGCCGACACGAACGACTCTCAAAGCCCAGCCAGTCAGTGGTGCGCACCGCACTGACTGAAGCTGCGGCACGGCCGGCGCAGCGACAGCAAGCTAGGAGCTCCTGGGCAGCGCCGACGTGGCCACCGCCATTCGGCAGCAGCGTCGAGCAGCACTGGCTGTGCCGCAAGCACGGCTGGCGCTAGTGGGGCACGACGAGGGTGGAAGCCGAAGCCGGGGCCTTGGGGCCGCGCACCTGCAGGAGGCCGAGGGCTCGGGCAAGCGCCGCCCCGCCACATGGGGCGCGGCCAGCAGCCGGGGCCGACGGCGGCGCCCGCTCCCGGGCGCTGGGTGAGGCTCCTCGGCGGGCAGCNGTGGCGCGCGGCGGCGGGGGCAGCCAGGCGCGGCGGGGTGCGCGGCAGCTGTGTCAATGTTCCTCAGCTTTGTTTTGTTGGGCTGGCGTTTCCAGCCCCTATCCTCAACGGGCGAGCCCTTTCTGTGTCAATGGGCGGCACTGGAAACGGAAGCCGGCCGAGCACGTGTCGGGGGATTCCGGGGGTTATCCACACCCAACGCGGAGCCGTCAGGCTAGGCAACAGGGCCCCCCCCCCCCCCCCGTCAGCAGCAGGAATGTGCACGAGCTGAGGGGCCAGAGGCATGCCGCTGCGCAAGCCGGAGGCTGCGGGCAAGGGCGCGACCAGCAGGGCGGTGCAAAGCAAGCGATTGGGACCGCTGGGTTGACCCATTGCTCGAGCTCATGAAGGTGCACCACGTCCACCATGGGGTATTTATCATTTGGGCTACAAGTTTCTGCAAGCTTGCATAGCAACTCCCAAGCCTCCGCTTGTTGCAACGGTTCTGTGGCAACAATCATCGTGCCAACACAATCTGCGCAGGGTGCTGCAGCAGGACTTGCTGAGGCTGCGAGTAGCTGCTGCGTTGTGAAGTCTGTATCTTGGCGTGCGAGGCCACTAGAGATTGTGACATCGAGAATGCAAGCTTGCGATGTGGAAAAGCTGCTCCTGCACAATCATGTCCCTACATAGGGACCACGCGTTGACACAGGCGGCCCGTGCGAGTACCGCCACTGGCCGCACGCCGGGCAGGTGTCAATTAGCAAGGGGCTCCGCAGCGTGCACTGCGAGCAGGCCCAGGTTGCGGCAGCCCTGGCAGGCTGCAGCGCTGACACCATCTGTGGGTGTGGCAAATCACATCCTGTTCCTCCTGCGCTTTTCATTGCTCCACAGGCGTCGCACTGCAGCGCCAGGGGCTGAGCAACACCGTGGAAGAGACCCAGCTGCGTCAGTCACGTTCTTCACCGTTGACAGCAGAATTTGACCACCATTGCCTGTCCTGGAAGGCAAGCACCACTGAAACTGAGCAACTGGGGTAATGACCTCTCACCCGGTTGAGTAGCGTGCAGGCGCCACAGGCCCACATACCCTCGCAGTCCTCGACACCAGCCTCAGCATTTGGCCGCTTCCAGCTCCTGTCACCTTCTTGGCGCTCCAAGGGTTGCTCAGATTCCCACAGCTGTCGTCCCGTTCCACCTACCTCATCTCTCTCTCTGCCAGCATTCCTTTCAGCTGAGCTCGGTGTCAAAGCAGCAGCCTGCTGCTCCCGCTCCGCTGCTTGCAGTCTCACAGTGACCTCTTCGCCAGGGGCTGCAGAGGCGGTACTGGCCCCAGCGCACCACTGGTCGTCATCACGCCGGCGCTCCGCTGCCATGGCCGCAGCCTGTGCAGGTGGAAGCAGCTTCGCCAGGCTGCTGTCGCCACCAAGACGTTGAGGGCCTGCCGGCATGGCTCGTCCGGCCACAAAGCGCCGCTCAGCCGCTGCACGGACAGCGTCCCGGACGGACGCCGGCGCCAGGCTGCGATTGAAGCCCCCCAGTCGCCGGCCAGGCGCGTCAAAGCCCTGCCCAGTGCCGCGGATGCCCTTGGCCACAAGCTCATCGCAATCCTGCGCGTGTGCAGGAGCAAGGGGCGGGTTTGAGGGGGAGGGTGGGGGGGAGAGAGACAACGGCCGAGGGTGTTACAGCAGCCATCAGTCACTGTGGGTCATGCAACTGAGAGCTGCGAAGTGAAATTGAGGCCATGCCGAGTTGTTACACCGGTCAAGCCAGAGGAGGGAGAGTGGGGTGATTGTAGACACGAAAAGGGCTGAACCTTGGTGACGTCGTCGAGGAGCTTGTAAAACTTGGCGTCATGAGGTCCATGCTCGATGTGCACGAGCTCGTGCAGTAGCGTGCCCAAGACGTGCTCGTACGGGAAGAAACCACTGTCCCGCCCTGGCCGACGCAGCCGGATGCGCACTTCCTGACCGCCGTTCACATTCAGGCCCAGCAGCGACGCATTCCTCGGGCTGGACGAAGACAAAGTGGTGGAACACCAGCACAATCTAGATGTCAGATTCCCGGTGCAGAGCTTCCCGCAGGGCCTCTGAGGCTAGCAGCCACAGCAATTGGGCGGGCAGGACAACAGAGCGAAGCGGCGGGTGCGTAGAGGGGTGGGGATTTGTAAGGGACAGAGAGAGGCAGAGGCACAAATATGGGGGGAAGGCAGGGGCGGGGTGGACCTGAACTCAGTGAGGAGAGCGACTCGCCAGCGGCGGGCGCGCATGATGGGCTGCACCTGGGCAGCCGCATCCT
Source organism: Spirogloea muscicola (assembly GCA_009602725.1). NCBI lineage: Eukaryota > Viridiplantae > Streptophyta > Zygnematophyceae > Spirogloeales > Spirogloeaceae > Spirogloea > Spirogloea muscicola. The sequence continues at coordinate 211,872 of WELB01000213.1, forward strand.
CCAGCAGTCGCCGCGCCTCGGCGTCGCGCTCGTGCCCTAGCGTCCGCACCTCCCACACCTTGTGCACCGCGGCGCTGTCCAGCGACACCAGCCCTGCTGCAGGCGCCATGGCTGCCGCGCCGACGACCTGCCCAACGGTCAGCCTCGCGCCCAGGCCGCAGCCTGTCTTCGCCCGCCGCGCACCTGGCCGCGGCGAGCGGCTCTCACGGCGCAGGCCGGCGCGCCGAGCGGTCGCCCCCGCAAGCCCGCCGCACGCCGCGCGCCGCACTCGCTGCGGGCAGGCCGGAGAGGAAGACGCTCGTTCGCAATGGCCCGGCAACTGGAATTGGCCAGTCACACCTTCAAAAGCGCTACAGGCGGGAGCCCCACCACGACAGCACCGTGTGCCCCCCCCCCCCCGTGCTGTCGGCAGAACAAGGGTGAAGAAAGTGCTCGCCCATAAAGAAGAGGGGCTGGCAAAGCCAGCCCTAAAAAGAATGGACAATGTCCAAAGCCAGAAGAAAGGGGAGCCGGAAAAAGGACTACACTACAAAACACTGCAAAACACATAGACGATAGAGAGGGAAGCTCAGTACCCACGAGTGAGCAACATCAGGTCTGAGTAGCTCGCTGCAGGGAAAGAAGAAGTGGCTCTCCCAATGGGGGCAAGGGCTGTGAGAAGCCAGCCCGAAAAGAATTGACAAGGTTCGAAGGGGCCAAACTACGAGCTAAGCAGCGACTGCGGGGCCTGAAGAGGCTATGGCAGAATGGGGGAGGATGGACCACTTAGTAGTTACGAGTGAGGAGCCTCACATCCGACAGACTAGCTGCCGGTAAACTATCCCCCTGACGAAAGCCGGAGGCCGCAGCGAGAGCACGGCCAGCACGCAGATGCAAGGCGTGGGCCATGGACCGCTGGAGGGAGACGGACAAGCGCATACGATACACCTGAGCCCACGAGCCAGCGGCGTTGAAGTCAGCCGGCTCACCGCGCCTGCGGGACACAGCGCGCCGTGCAAGCCTGGCCAACAGGTCGAGCCAGTGGGATCCGAGAGCCCCATGCACGTCCACAGCCAGGGGGACGAACTCGTCGGCAGCCGGGTGGTCGGCGTGTTTGGCCGCCTTGCTGCGAGCGGCCTTTGCCGCAGCGTGGCCAGCCCGCGAGGCAGAAAGCCCCGGGTTGGAGCGGTCGACCACATCAGTGGTGACCACATCGGCAATGATGCGCCCGCCACCGCCCGTCGTGGACGCCACCAGGTCGACGCGGCGCGTGTGGAGTCCGTCGGCCCTCTGGAGGATGGGCATGACAGAAGTATTCTCCATCGCAACTGTGTATCCGGCCTCCTGAAAGATGCCGAACATACCGTCGCGGAGGAGGTCGTGAGCGGCTGTGCGCTCGCCGCCAGTGGCGCAGCGAAGGATATGCGCCGCTAGGGAAAGAGGCGAAGACCCAGAGGCGGCGGCCATAGCACGGCCTGCTCGCGTGTGGACGGCGTGGGCAAGAGAGAAAGGCGCGCGGGGCGCATGAAATGAAAAGGGAGGCCAATTCAAGCCAATACACAGTTCAAGAAGGGAGCGTTGAAGCGATACCGCCAGGCGCATGCGGAAGTCTTGGGCGAGCGAACCGGCGGCGTTGAAGCCGGGCATCGCCCCTGGCAGACCCGGCCGCCGGTCAATGGCCTGGCGGGTAAAGAAAGAAGTGGCACTCCCAATGGGGGCAAAGGCTGTGAAAAGCCAGCCCGAAAAAGAATTGACAAAGGTACGAAAGGGCTCGCCCATTGAGTAATACGTAGCTACTTGGTTTCTTGTTGTGCTTGTTGTTCTTCAAGGTATAGAGGGTTGGGGCGAGCGTTGCTGGCAGCGGTGTGTCCAGGCACAGAGCGCGCGTTTGCCACCGGGCCGCTTCTGGGCCCTTCCTCCCAGTTTCGTGGTCTTGGCACCTTCGGATCCCTTCGGCCCTTCCAGACTCATCAGTTAGCTTTCGGGCTGGCTTTTCCCTTGCACAGCCCTCGCCCCCCTTTTGAAGAGCCTTTTTCCTGAACGAGCTTACCCTTTCAAACCTGGTTCATGCCGTAAGGCTGGTCCTCATAGCGGTCCCTCCAGCGGTATTTGGCCCACGCCTTGCATCGGCGCGTTGGCCGTGCTCTAGCTCTAGCCTCGGGCTATCGTCAAGGGAGCTGCTTTTCGGCCTCGCCCTCGGCCCCTTTTGGGGAGCCGCTTTATTTTCGGCGGCTACTCTTTCTGACTTGCGGCTGCTTATGTGGGGTTACTAAGTGACCATCCGTCATGGTGATTGCTTAGTTGTGTGTCTTGGCGCTTTTCTGCCCCCTTCGGACCTTGTCCATCCCTGTCGCGCTGGCTTTTCACAGCCCTCGCCCCTTTGAATGGGTACCTGGCAGTATTCGTTTTGACAGCCGCTGCCTCACGTTGACAGAGCTGTTACTTCCTCCCTCCTCATGCAGTGCACTTGCGTGCAGGCCGCGCTTTGGTTGCTGCTTCTGGGGCTTTTTTGGGGTGACTCCAACTTGCGGCTGCTGACTCGAGCTAACTAAGCTCCTATTTATTTGTGACCACCTGCATAGCTGTGGGGTCTTAACACCTCGAAGTCCTCTGGACCTTGTCCATTCTTTCTTCTGGCCTGGCTTTGACAACCCTCTCCCCCTTCTCAAAAGTCCCCCTCATTGTCCCTGGTTATGAACACCCTCTGCATGCACCTGGCTGCTTTGACACCGCTCTGTGAAAAGCAGCAGCCGCATTTTCATTGCGTATCTGCACGGCTGTGCGCTTTCGGGCCCCTTCGAATCTTGTCCATTCGTCGTTTGGGCTGCCCTTTCACAGTGGTTCTCTCCTCACTCGTGCTTATTGAGTGATTCATCCAACCCAAACTTTGAGACAGTGCTGTTGGCCCTTTCTAACCTTGTCACTTCTTCGGGCTGGCTTTTCACAGCCCTTGCCCCCATTGGGAGTGCCACTTTTCCTTTTCACAGCCCTTGACCCCTTTGGGAGAGCCGCTTCTCTTTCTCAGTTTAGCTTGTCGGATATTGCATGTGCTCACTCGAGGATATTGGTGTCCCCCTTACCCAGCTCATTGCCCCGTTGCCAGACCTTTTGTAAGGCTCAAATTGGCCTCCCTTTCATTTTCATGCGCACCGCGCGCTATCCTCTTTCACAGCCATGGCCCCCTTTGGGGAGGAAATCCCATTCTGGGCTGGCCTCTCACCTTGTTCCTATTGCTTTGAGCTGGCTTCACACAGCCCTCGCCTTCTCTCTCTTGCATGAGCAGATGTATTGCCTCGGCTTAGAGAGGAAGACGCTTCCAGGCGCTCCGGCTCCCGAAGTAAGTTTGTCGGATTTGTATGTGCTCACCCGTGGGCACTAACCTCACCTTGTTAACCTTAATTACCTTAGCACAGGGTTCCGCTTTATGTAGCTTTTTTTAATTGCACTAGATTCTGCCTGAACAATGTATTGGCCTCAATTGGCCTCCCTTTGAATTTGCTGAGTAATTCGTAGCTGCTTAGTTCCTTTTGATTACATGCGCTCCGCGCGCCTTCTCTCTCTTCCAGGAATAATAGTACGTGTATCTGAAACGAACGAAGGCCAAATGGCCAAGTACAAAGGCAAGCACATCTTAAGACCTACATAAGCTACAGCAGATTGACCCGCTCAGTAATCACGGGTCAAAACATAAAGGTCGCTGATCGATGCCTGAGTACTAAATGGCAGATACGAAGCCCTTCTGCCACCAACTAGAGCTCGCCCAGCTTTCTGGTGCAAAGCATTAGCCTGAGCACGCTGCAAACAGGCCGAAACTCGACGTCGCAAGAACGACAAATATGCAGCTGGCAAGCCCATCTTAGCCGGGAACACATCTGCATGTCGTGTGTAGCCTAGATTGGCAATATCTTGAAGGAGAGTGTGGAATCGAGGACCTAAGCAGCAAAAATGTCGACTGCCGCTGGCAGGAGCTGATCGCATTGAAGCGTGTACTAAGAGATGAAGGGCCTGTGTGGCCAAGTACAGTGGCAATCGCATTGGGGGTAATCGGGATCCAGGGGATGGTGGTCGGCTTAGCCTCGCTTGCGTTCAGCGCGCCGTCGCCTCGGCTGCAGGGCACGGCGGGACGACGGGGACCATCAACGGGGACGAACGCCGTTGCACCGAACCGCGAGGCCTCGCCATCTCTCGGCGCCCCGGAGGCGGCCCAGGCATGGCCGAGGCCGCCGCCGCCGCCGCCGCCGCCGCCGCCGCTGCCNCGGCGACGAGCGCCTCGAGGGCGGCGGCGCCGGCCCGGCGGCGGACGAGGTCGCAGCCCCTGCGCCGGACGCCAGGTCGGCCGTCGCCCATGGGCAGTCTGCCGCACTTCCCCTGAGCCTGCAGCCATGCTCCAGCGCTTCCTGCTGCAGGCGGTCGGGCCGCCTGCCTCGCGTCGCTTGCTGCCGCCGCCGCCGCAGCAGCTGCAACCATCACCACCGCCGTCGTAGTCGCGGCCATCCCCCCGCTTGGTGCCCATGATGGCTGCAGTTGCGCTTGGTTGAGGTGTTGCTTGCAGCTCTCCGGCCGCGCGGCTGAGGTGCCGTTCTCTCGCCGGCCGCTGGTAGGTCGCATGGCCCTCGGGGCGCGATGCTTGGAAGCTGACCCGCTGAGAGCGACGCGGTGGGCGGCTCGTGTCGCTGTTGCGCAGGCACCCATCTGACAGCGGTGGTGATGACGGTGTAGCCCGGCATCGTGGCCTGCCGGAGGAGGTGAAGCTCCGCCCACCCGCTTGCTGCGGCGGGCCCTACACCGACTTTCGGTCTGACGTACGAGCAGCTGCCGTGCTGCTTGATCAACTGGCAGCCATGCTGATGGTGGCCAACCTGCTGACAGGCTGGGAATGATGATCGCCGCAAGGAGCCCAGCTCGCCTCAGCGCACTCGTTTCCACGGTGAGCTCTTGCCAGCCCTTGCACACACTCCGGCGTCCACTAGTTGGGCTCCTCTACTGCGCAGCATGCTTGATGTAGCCACTTTGCATGCAACTGAGATTGTCATCTGTGGTCACACGACGCTCCTGGCATAACTTGCCTGCTTGCGCCAGACGAGCGAGAGGACAGGAGGAGGGAGGGCCGCAGCGACAGATGGGCAAGGGGCAGGAGGGACGAGCTGCACGACAGGGATGAAGAAGACCGCCAGGGCCACAAGTGGGACCGGCGGGATGACAGGGAGCACCGCCGTTCTGCAGGCCACAGCAATGTGGGGTTGGAACGTGGTGGTGACTATGAACGCCGCAGGTCCAAGCGCCGTTTCGAGGAGGTCAAGTCAGAGATTGGCCAGCCGGCACCGCCTAAGGAGGAGCAGGGTGCCAATGGCAGGTTGGAGCGCGCGGAGTTCCGGGAGTTGCGTAGGGGCGACCACAAGTACATCAGAGGCTCACCAAGGGAGCGCGAATCCCATCGCGATTGGCGCGGCGGCGGAGGCGCAGACGACCGGGGACCCATCTCGCGAAGTCCACCGCGGGGCTGGAGGGAGGATGGAGGTGATTTTAGGAGGGTGGGATTGGGAGACCGGGAGCAGGAGAGGGGTGGCATGAGAGAGAGGGGTGACGGCGCTTACAGGGGCAGCAGAGTGATGGTTGACGATGACTATGGGCTGCCCGCTTGGCGTGATGCTGGTGAGCGGCGGCCGCGAGGCTTTGCTGGTGACCAGGTTGGCAGCATCGGAACCGCAGGCGACCGCTGGAAGCATGACATGTTCGAGTCTGCGCAGCGTAGCCCATCACCACCCCTACAGCAAGAGGATCCGCTGAAGAAGATTGAGGAGCTGCTCGCTAAGACCTGACTGCCAAACGTATTGGTTTTCTACACAAGTTTCATTCATTGGTGTCCTTGCTTGAGTGTTTCATGACCCACCGACAATGACAGTGTCAGAGCTGCATATCATGGCACCTCATGCATGGACTGTCTGTGGCTTCCATGTCTAAGCCATGTGTTGTTGAGCTATTCTGGACGTGGGCATCACCACCTTGAAAGGCATTCCGAAGTGTTCCTGCTTGCTTGTTCATTGTGCTCTGCATGGTGCCTTTCAAAACGGACAAAGCAGTGCAGTGCTAGGACACTGCAGCAAGTCAGGTGTAATGTTGTCTTTGCTTTTTTGGCACACGCTCATTATAATGCTCACATTGCAGCCGTCACACTGGCCTCAGAGTTGCACCGCTAGTTTTGGGCAAACCTGGGAACTTTGCGGTACGTGTTCATATTCTCCAGTGTCCAATCCATGCAAAACACCTCATACGCTATTGACAGAAGTGGCCAATGATACAGGGGTACATTGGTCTACGTGACGAGGGGACGACTTTCGGTCAAGGACCGGCGTGCATCCTTCAAGAGGTGTGGAAGGAATCGTAATGACCTCATAGAGCCAAGCACTGCAACAAAGTCGTACTTGCTACCACACCTGCACGACAATGGACTAGACCTACTGCCGGACCAAATTGCAGGTGTGCATTTGTATCCAGCAGGTTGGCTTTACTTGCCAGAGAAGGTGTCAAAGATGGTGGTGTGAAGGGGATCAGCGAGGTGCGTAGCCCAGTTATCAAGCGGGCCCTTGCCAGTGGCAGCAGCCTGGGCGGCGAAGCCGAAAGCAGCGACCATGGCCAGGCGTGCATGCTTGAGCTCCGCAACCTTGAGCTCCTCTAGTCGGTCAGGGTCAGAGCCGAGGCCGAGTGGGTCAAAGTAGACACCGCCCGGGTACAGCCTCTTCTCTGGATTCAGCTCGGCATTGCGCTGGAACTCCACGAATCCAATCACCAGGACCTCAATGACCACCAGCGCAGAGATGGAGAATGGCAGGGGCAGTCCGAAGTACGATGCACCCTCATCCAGTTGCACCTGCAGGGTCAATGCCAGGGTGGTGGGTGGTGGTGAGAGACGTGCAGCAAGGTCAGTCGAGTGCAGCGCTGATGTGCCCTACTGAAACGATGAAGGCCATAATCAGGCCCACGAATGCACCGGGCTGGATGGAATCTGTATCACATATCAGCCCAGGTCACATTGCAGACAACTAGGGGGGAAGGACAACAATCATGTGGATGCTGGTGCGCGTCCTTATGCCTGTACAATGCCAGCTCCCTGGAGCATTGGTGTTTACTCCACGAGGACATTGCTCGGCCGCATTGCCAAATGCTTAGCCAGGGGCGAGAAAGAACAGGTCGTATCGGCAATAGAGCTGGCGAATTGGTCAGTGGCTGCAGAGGCACCGCAATGGCAGTGGATACGAGGGAGTATTTCGGACGACAATGCCCACTGCAACTGCCGGTTGTGGCGGGGTCGTGAGGAGCGTGCGACGGACCTTGCCAGCGTCCTGCCAGGTGACCCCGGTGAAGGCCTCGACGGCGAGGGCGCCGACGATGGCGAGCATGGCCCAGCGGCCGTGGATGAGCTCGTTCTCGCGGAAGCGGGTGAGGGAGAAGGCCTCGCTGTACGGCACAAAGGGCGTGGGCGCGAGCTCGGGGCGGCGGTCCACGCGCGCGCCCAGCAGGTCGCCGGCCTTGTTGACGGCCAGGTTCTGGTTCAGGCTGTCCAGCTCGAACTGCAGGTACTCGGGCGGCTTGCCCAGGCCCAGCGGGTCGAACCCGTAGTCGCCCGTGAGCGAGCCGTCGAGCCAGAAGGGCGGCTTGGCGCCCGGGAACCACAGCGGCCGGTCCGCGCCGCCCGCCGCCTTGCTGGCCACGCGCTTCACCGCGCGGGCCGCGCGCTGCGGCGCGCTCTTCTTGGTAGCGCACGACACGCGCGAGCCGTTGGACGCGCCCAGCGGCGCCGCCAGGCTGCGGTCCACCCACGACAGCGCGCGCGCGCAGGAGGTGGCGGCGGCGGTGGCGGCCGCCATGGCGGCGAGACGGACGGCGAGGGAGGGA
>WELB01000213.1:219772-231957 GCA_009602725.1 Spirogloea muscicola
AAAAAAAAAAAAAAAAAAAAAAAAAAAAAAAAAAAAAAAAAAAAAAAAAAAAAAAAAAAAAAAAAAAAAAAAAAAAAAAAAAAAAAAAAAAAAAAAAAAAAAAAAAAAAAAAAAAAAAAAACGGCGCGCCCGGCTGGCGGCGTGGTGCCACGTCGGCGGCCCAGCCGCGCCGGGCCGTTTGAGCGGCCGCCCGCGACGGCGCGCCCCCCTTCCTCCACAGCTTTGTTGCCTTGCGTTGGACGAGCTGCTCCCCTTCTTCCCCTTCGACTTCATACGCAGATCACCCCCGGGAACACGAGTTCTTCCCGCTCGCCATCGATACGCGCGGGGCGCTGGGCGCTCGGTGGCTCGAGCTGCTCAACCAGCTCTCACGCCACGCCATTGTCCGCCGCCTCCATGGGGAGCGGGTGGACTCCCATGCAGCAGGGTCGCTAGCGCAGGTGTACCGCATGCGCTTGGCCGTCTCGCTGCAGAGGTCTATGGCCCGCACGCTGCACCTGCGTGCAGGCAGAGACCTCGCTGCTGCCTCTGGCTCTGGCCAGGGGACCCGCTTCCAGCAACCCAGTCTCTCTGACCTGAGGCTGCTTAGTAGGGGTCACTGAGTGCTTCGTAGCTGCTTCGCGTTCTTTTTTGTGCTTGTTCTTCTTCGTACTTCCCCTGGCCCCTTCTCGTCCTTTGTTCATTCTTTTTTGGGCTGGCTTTTTCCAGCCCCTATCCTCAATGGGCGAGCCCTTTCTCTGATTCCATGCGCTCCGCGCCCCGCCTTCTCTCTCGTCCCCGAAAGTCCGGCCACCGGCTTCCCTAGCTGCGCTCGGGCTCCCCCGAGCTAGCTTGTCGTGCTTGTATGTGCTCACCTGTGGGTACCAAAGTGTCACACTGTCACTTTCGCCGCCTCAGCATAGGGCTTCGTTTCATGTAGCCCCATTTGCTCACTAGCTTCTGCCTGAACAATGTTCTGGCTTCATCTGGCCACCCTTCCATTTCATTGACCCCGCGCGCCTTCAGCCCTCCCCTCCCACCCGAGCCCCTCGCCCGCCCCCCGCCCCCGGCCGCCGCGGCGCCAGCCCCTCGCCCGCGCGCGCGGGCCCTTTAACCATCGCCGTGGGCACGCTGCCCGCCACTCGACAGCCACATAGCAGCTGGGATGCGTTGCCCCGTGCGCAGCTCACGGATGCATGCAACCCCCCCAACTGTCGTGCTCAGTGCTTATGTTGGTTCTTATGTTGGTTCTCGCGACGCTGCCCGTGGCTACGTCCATAACACACGACAGCAGATTCTGTGCCCATGTCTGAGGACTTGACTCGGAATCAGATGTCGCTGCCGAGGGCGATGATGCAACTCGGCAGGGCGCCAATACTGGATGTCTGTCGTCAACCAAGTTGTCTAGACACTGCGGGTGCACTTTGCCTGGGCATGACGTGACAAGCAGCAGGACGAGGGGCAAGAGACTCTGGTTGTTTGTCGTCGACTGCACTCCATGGAGCTTCACTTGAGCGTGAGCACTGTACCTCCGTTGACCCTGTTGCAGTCGGCATGACTGCCAAACCAATCGGCTTTGCCTTACGGTTGTTGGTGGTTGGCTTAGTGAGCCACCGACAACCTCCGCTTGGAGTAGACCAGGACCGACTGAACTGTGGTACCGCTCACTCCTGTATCAAGCAGCTGACAGAGTTTCACAGCTGACTAACGACATTAAGCCATCCTAGGACCCACAAATACTTTTGAAACACAGGACCTTTGGTCTGCGTGAGTTCGGGCATACAATTCGATCATCAAGAGGGAAGCCGAGTGGAATGCTGTCGCCCCCCATCTCACTGTCCTTGTGCCAACCTTGCGGTCACATGACAGGTGATGCGCCGAATCATGATGTGCCATAGAAAGGTTATGCCCGCCACGTACCCTCCCACCTCACCTTGTCAAACGTGGATGTGGCTTGCGGGTGGCGTGCCAGTCTCCGTCCCCCACTGCCGCCTACTCCAGTACAAGGAGGCAGTGCAGATTGTAGTGTGGGACAAGGAAGCAGCGAGTTGCGCGCAGCTGCTCAGGTATCCGGCCCTGCATGCGGCAGGCAGGCATCAACGACCCAACGTGCCGTGGCTGCATAGTACAGGCCTGTTGCACAGCAGCCGGCGAGTTAGAGGGAGCCATTTCTTGGAGGGGGCAGCCACGCTTGCCGTGACGCCCACATCGAGTGTCTCATACGCCACCTGCATGAGTAGTACTGCACGCGCTGCACGATAGTCTGGCGCGTGCCATCTTCTCCCGCTCAAGCACTTGGGCCGCCTGCTTCAGGCGCTCCTGCAGCCGAGCATGCAGCTGCCCCTCTACCAGAAACTGATACCCCTAAGATACAGATGCTCTGCAGATACCTGGGGGAGCCCCAGGGGAGTAAGGAAGCCCAAAAGAGGCTGGCACTGCGGGGGCTGCAATACGGATGCGGGCAGGCCCTGTAGCGAACAGGGAACCTTCGCCAATGCATGGTCAGGCTGATCGTAGCTGCTGCTGGAATGGAGGTGGGCAAAGGTCATCGTGACGACGTCTGTCAAGTGGCATTGCCGTGATATATCCAGCGGATGTGGCCTTGAGGATGGTCACGTGAGCAGTGGCAGTGGCCTCAGTCTGCAGGATTGGCCTGTGCATTGACGAGGCCCGCCAACCCCTTTGCGTGTGCCCGTGCTCGGATGCAGGAACCTCCAACTTGCTGCTCCCTCGCCGCCATAAAAGGTCGTTGGACTGGCCGCTTCCAGCGTGAAAGTGGGACTGGAGAAGGGAAGGAAAGTAGTGCGCGCCCATAGAGAAGAGGGGCTGGCAAAGCCAGCCAAAAAAAGAATGGACAATGTCCGAAGCCAAAGAAAGAGGAGCCGGAAAAAGGAAGGGCTCGCCCATTGAGGATAAAGGGAAGGAAAGGCCTCCTGCAGCTCCTCATTTTGAGCTCCACGCTGTTGCACGCGTTGATGATTGGCATAGAGCTTCGCTTTTGGTAGCGCATTCTTGCACTAGTTTCTGTGAACGGGCATATTGGCTTGATTGGCCTCCCTTTCATTTCCCCTGTCAAGCGTGAATTATGCACTCGCTCAGCCTGGCCACTTTCCAAATCAGCGCGCCCGCCTTCTTTCCGCTGCGGCCTCCGGCTTTCGTCAGGGGGATAGTTTACCGGCAGCTAGTCTGTCGGATGTGAGGCTCCTCACTCGTAACTACTAAGTGGTCCATCCTCCCCCATTCTGCCATAGCCTCTTCAGGCCCCGCAGTCGCTGCTTAGCTCGTACTTTGGCCCCTTCGAACCTTGTCAATTCTTTTCGGGCTGGCTTCTCACAGCCCTTGCCCCCATTGGGAGAGCCACTTCTTCTTCTTTCCGCCTTCTGCACCCTCCGCCCTGTCAGACCTTGTTTGTTTCCTGTTCTTGGGCTGGCCAATCACGCCATCGCCGTCTACTGGAAGAGTCTGGCTTTCTTGGGGCTGGCCCCTCAAATGATGAAGGGCTCGCCCATTGAGGATAGGGGCTGGAAAAAGCCAGCCCGAAAAAGAATGAACAAAGTCTCTCAAAGCCCTTTCCCTTGCACTGGAAGAGCTGTTCTTCTCCCCCTGCTGAGTACAGACGGCAGTTGTGCCACCTCTTCCGCCGTGCCGGGGGGGGTTTAGGTGCCCACCACGCTTAGGGCGAGCGGCCGGGGGTTTTAGCCCGCTCCCCCCGTCCGCCGCCGCCGCCCGCCGCCGCCGCCGCCAGCGCCGCCGTAGCTGCTGGCTCCACCACCCCGGCGCCATGGGTGAGTCCATAGGCGGGCCCGCCAGCCTCGTCCTGCTCGAGGGGGGACGCTGCCTTCCCGGGGTCGCAGCCGCTGTGCCGGGCTGGGCCACCTCGCCGCCTTCCCCGGCGGCGGCGGGGTGGCCTTGGACGGCGTCCGCTGCTGCCTCCCCGTAGAAGCCCCGGAACGTGTGGCGACGGGCCTGAGGCCCTGGCGCCGGTCATCGCCTCAGGCTGGCCTGAGTTGCCGGCAGCGGCGCCGCGGCGTGTGCAGCCAGGATCAAGGTGCACGAGCTGCGGGGCAAGAGCAAGACGGACCTGCTCGCCCAGGTATGCGCTGCGCCGCGCCCTGTGCGGCGCCAGCCTGGCCGCGGAACGGCCGCTGCTCGAGCCGCTGAGCAGCTCCGGCTCACTCAGCTTGCTGCTGGCGCCGGGTGCAGCTCAAGGAGCTGAAGACCGAGCTCGCGGCGCTGCGCGTAGCCAAGGTCACGGGCGGCGCACCTAACAAACTCTCCAAAATGTGAGCCACCCTTTTCTGATAGCGGGCTCCGTCTGTGGCTGTGTATCTACGGTGGTGGCGTGAAAGTGGTGAGAGCAGGCTCTCTGAAACCCTCCTTGACGACGGCCAAAGCCTGACTGCTGTGTCAATTGCTTTTCTTGGCAATTGCAGCAAGGTGGTGCGGCTGTCGATAGCGCAGGTGCTGACTGTAATCAGCCAGACACAGAAGAAGAACCTGCGTGAAGCGTATGCCAAGAAGAAGCACGTGCCCCTCGACCTTCGGCCCAAGAAGACGCGCGCATTACGCCGGCGCCTTACCCGTCACCAGGCGCGTGTACTGCTCCCACTCTCGTCTGCTTTGTCTACTTGCTTTTCTGGTGTGTCTACTTCGCATGTGCTGCGGCACCATGCTCTGACTCGACTGTGCGGGCAATTACAACTGGTGCATTTGGGTGTCATTGTTACTTGATGTTTGCATGGTGGCAGGAGGAGCAGACTTGATCGAGTGATGTTTTCTGACCTTCACTGAGCGTGCCTGTTTGGTCGCAGGCTAGCTTGAAAACGGAGAAGCAGAGGAAGAAGGAGGCCTACTTTCCTCTCCGAAAGTATGCCGTCAAGGCTTGACTGGCTGCCCATTGGCCTGCCAGAGGATGAGTTCAATGTTGTTCTGACATGCACACTGGTCTGCCCAAGAGCACGCTCTCACTTGTTTCATTCAAGTGACAAGACATTGAGGTGCTAAATTAGCAGCTGCTGCTCTCTGAGCAAGGTTTGTGTTTGGGATTAAGGCTGTTGTGCTACTAGTCCAGATTCGCGCAGAGGATACTGAATGCATTTATCATAGCAAATGCTTAAATTGGTCAGCACCAATCTGACATTATATTACTTGCAAAAGTTGCTGCAAACATTGCTGCAAGCTCGCCACAATCGGGCTTGGGCAGTGGACACACTCGCCAGAAGCTCATAAGCAATTTGTGATGAGTGAGGATTGTGACCTGCTGACAATGCTGTCAAGATTAGGCATGGCAATGATGATGTAACTTGCTAGATGCAGTTGAGGCTGAGGCTGTCGCAGCGATATCCCTTTGGATGGGTATCACATGCTGCTTAACAAGTGCCGATATTGAGGTCCACGTCACTGATAGACGCTATCTATGCTTGCAGTCAGTGACTGAAATTGCAATCATGGTAGACCCTGCTTCAGTAAAAGTAGCATTCTTGGCCATTGGCAGCTGGAGGCGCTACATTTCGTACTGTACACGGCTGGATAGGCACAGCATGTTGTCTTTCTTACTTGCACGAATGTGGGCCTTGCCAGTCCACCAATCGTGAGGTCCTACCGTAGCAACAGCTGCTCGATGCTTGTGCAAGGTTCTGCAGCCCCTAGCTTGTAGTGTGTCACATGCCGGACTACTTAGCTTAGGGACTTGCAGCAGTTTCCAAGAGCAAATGGCCGGTGCATCCCTCGCCTTCGTGTAGGCACTGCGTGGGCACTGGCAGGGGCTGACTTTATTGGTTGTGGTGCTTGTGTCACGCATACTTGCGTCCTGCTTTGTACTCCTTGATGTCGAGAAGTTCCTCGGCCACTCTCAAGGTGAGGCTAGTCTACATTTCCCATGTGGACAAGTAGACAGCCAAGCTGACAAGGATGACTGTGATGTCCTTTCCAACATCAAAGCACCAGCATTACCTACAAGGAGTGACAATCTCCCATATAGGCAGTCGAGTGCGGTTGAGAGGATCGTACACGCGTCTGCCGGTGTGAAAACATGTGGTCCGTTCAGCACTTTGTCCCGTTGTTCCACCAAAGCGCCTGCAGATGTCAAGCCCATGCCTTGTTGCATCGGCATAGATGCAAAACACGTGAAGAATCTGCTTTTGACTTCTGCATAATTACATGACCAAGTCTACAGCATCAGAACATGTCCCACGTTCACCCATCACAGTGATGCTCGCATCTGCTCCAGTTCACCCTCTTGAGCTCAAAGAACGAACGCAAGCCAGGAGCATTTTCTGTGAAGTAAGGTGCAATGCACACTGACACTTCAGTGTGCATTGCATGTCACAATAACAAGTAGACCTGCACATTTCAAGGTTGCCGACTGGCTATGAGCGTTTGACAGCCGGGTATGTGGTTCCATGCCTCCCAGAAGTCCTGTGACAGTCCCGCCCCCAAGCATGCAGCGATCAGAGAAGCTGAAGAAGCAAGAGGTCGCCTGCCACAAGGCACAGTGCACAAGATTGCACTGATGCACTGCCAACGTGCAGCAGTGTCCTGTTTTCGGTGGTGCTGTGCATGGCTGCCACAGCAATGCAGAGCTGCGTAGAAGCTACTCTGCTGATGCCTGCTGTTGGAAGGAGGACTAGCCAGTCGAGCTCTGACTGCAGGCGAGGAGGTGTGGTGGCGGATTCGCGGAGGGGGCAGCCGCGTCGTGCGCAGGGGCTGACCAGGCAGACGGGGAACGTCTCGTCGGCCCCGTCCAGCGAGGCGAGCAAGAGTGCGATGACAAGGAGGCCGGTGACAGCGGTGCCGACGGCGCAGAAGGCGCTCAGCTGCTTGGAGTGGTGGGCGTCGTGCTCGGCGATCAGGCCCGCAAAGGAGTCCATGCCCGGCGTCGCGCCCCGGGCGGCGGTGCTCGCAGGCGCCAGGGGCGAGGAAGGGAGGCGGCCGCTGCGGGGAAGTGGCGGGGCTGTGCGGCGCCGCGGGCGCCGGCCATCCGCCGGCGTGGCGTGCCGCGGCCGGCGGTGCCTCCCGCGGCCGGCTTTCGCCGGCGCTTTTGGGACTGCGCAACCACGCCAGGCCGAGGAGCGGGTGGCGATTTTCGTGTATTGGAAATAACAGAGGCAAGCGCGGCCAGATTGACTGGTGGCTGGGAGAGGCCAGCCCAAAAGAAGTAGACAAGGTCTCAAGGAGCCGGAGTGCTAAGTACCAAGACAGCAGCAAAGGCGACTCTCAGTAGAAAGAAGTGCGCGCCCATAGAGAAGAGAGGCTGGCAAAGCCAGCCCAAAAAAGAATGGACAATGTCCAAAGCCAAAGAAAGAGGAGCCGGAGAAAGGACTACACTACAAAACACTGCAGAACACAGAAACGATGCAGAGGAAAGCTCAGTACCCACGAGTGAGCAACATCAGGTCTGAGTAGCTCGCTGCAGGGACCCCGAGGCGGCGGCCATTGCACGGCCTGCGCGCGTGTGGACGGCGTGGGCAAGGGAGCGTTGAAGCGATACGGCCAGTAACCTCTAGTCAGTAGATGCAAGTCGGAAATAAACGAAGGCCAAAGCGGCCAGGTACGAAGGTAAGCACATCTAGTGACGGACATCACCCACGGCAGATTGACCCGCTCAGTAACCACGGGTCTATACATGAAGGTCGCTTATCGATGCATGAAAACCAGATGGCAGATTCGAAGCCCTTCTGCCACCAACTAGAGCTCGCCCAGCTCATTTCCCTCTTCTGGTGCAAAGCATTAGCCTAAACACGCTGTAAACAGGCCGAAACTCGTCGTCGCCAGAACGACAGACATGCAGCAGGCAAGCCCAGGTCAGCTGGAAATACATCCGCACGTCGTGCATAGCCTAGATTGGCAATGTTCCGAATGAGAGTGTGAAATGAGGACCTAAGCAGCCAAAGATATCGACTGCCGCTGGCAGGAGCTGATCGCAATGGGGACAATCGGAGGAATGCTGCAGCTTTCTTTGTTCTGCACTGCCCACTGCGTGGCCAGCGATGTGCGTCGATGCTGGACCTTTTGCCGGAGGAGCCAGTCCCGCCGCTGGCAGGCCAGCCATCCCATCCCATCCCATCCCGATCCGCAGGCATTAGTGCATCTCGTACAATGCGGCTTTCGCTTAGTTCGCAGCGCTCGCAAGCTCTGGCTATTCATCAGCGTGCAGGGCGCGCTCTAAGTCAGGCCACCGTCTTCCGTGGCGGGGATCCGGCTCCCTGGGCTAGTTTGTCGGATTTGTATGTGCTCACCCGTGGGTACTAATGTCACCCTGTTACCCTAAGATACCCTAGCATAGGGCTCCCGTATATGTAGCTTTGCTTATTTTGCACAAGAGTCTGCCTGCACAACAGCTTGGCTTGAATTGGCCTCCCTAATATTTAAAGTGCTTTGCGCGCCTTCTCTCCCGAACAGTGTATTGGCTAAATCTAGCCACCCTTCTCATTCATGCGCACCGCGTGCGCCTTCTCTCACTTTCGCCCTCGACTGGAAGCGTCTCTCTGCACTTGAGTCGCTGTGTGCGTTACGGCTTTTCTAGCCCCGTTCAATTTTGTTCATCTTTCTTTTGGGCTGGCCAACAACAGCCATCGCCCTCCACTGGAAGGAAGAGTCTTCCGTTTTTGCAGCCTCTGGCTAGACAGGGGACGTGCTACCGGGAGACTAGTTTCTCTGACCTGTGGCTGCTCACCAGGGGATACCGAGCACCAAGTGGCCACTTGAGTCGCTGTGTGAAATATTCTATTCTGGTATTCTGGCACTATTCTGGCACTTCCAGATTCTTTCATTCTTTTTTCTGGGCTGGCCGATCACAGCACTAGCCCTCTACTGGAAGAGATTATTCCTTCCTGCACTTTGACCGGCTTCATTGGGCCTCGCTTATTGGCTTTTGGGCCAAATTGGCGTACCTCAGCCGTCGTCGCCCCTTGGAAGAGCTGCTCCTTCTTTTTGGTTGGCCTCTTATAGCCATCGGCCTACCTTTGCTGATCCCAGACGGTGGCACCACCTTGCGAGAATTGAGAAGGCGCGCTGCGCTTGATCTTCATCACATCAAGCGCGCCGGACATCAAGCCAATACGCTGTCCAGGCAAAAGCTAGTGCAGAATGGAGCAGAAAAAGCAGATGCAGCTCGTCCAAGGGGTGGCGAGGGCTGTGAAGGGCCAGCCGACACCAGATGACAGATCTTAAACCACCTTGCAAGCACCGCGCTGCCGACCTTCGACTGCCACTTCCTGGAGGCTCCCTGCCTTTGGATCTTGTGTCGTGCTGTCGAATGCGTCTCTCCGTGTCACACACAGGCGCAGCACTCTTCCCCACATATAAATAGGGATGTAGTTCCAAGGCGAGTAGGGCTCGAAGGTATGACGCTAAGAATGCCAGCTTCAGGAGTGTCTCAGATCTGGTGTCATTCGGGCTCTTGTGGTGTATGAGCGTTATCCTTCCTTAGGCTGGCATTCTGTAGCCAGCGCCCCCAGGAGCCAGAGCTTACCAGAGCTTCTTCTTCCAGCCGCCACAATTGCCTGCTTTGCACCACCGTGCCGGTCGCGCCCCAGGAGCAGCCTCTGGCTTGCGCTGCAGGGTTCCTCTCCCTCCTACCCCCTCATCTGACTTCTCACTATTGACACGGGGGTACTGAGAGGGCCCTGATTGCCAAGCCTGCGGCTCCGCCTGGTGTTGCATGCACTCAAAACTCCCTCTTCATGCACGCAGCTGGCTTTTCACAGCCGCCAGTCATCACTTCACTTCATCAATTGCTCCTGCCACTGACTGCTGCACGCCGGGGGCCTTTCAATGCCCCGCCCTCAAAGTGCCTCCTCACTCTCCTGCCGACTCTCCCACGCTCGTCCGTCGCCAGCGGCCAGCCTCGCCAGGCTTCGCCCCGCTCCTCCACCCCAAGCGCTGCCTTATCGCTTCCACCCTGCCGCGCTCAGCGTCACCATGCAACAGCTCGTGCCGTCGGATGCTTCTACTTGCAGCCTTGAGAAAGCGGCGCGCCGTATTGCAAGTGCATGAAGGTTCGCCGATGTACGCTCAGACGGTGTCTGCATCCAGTCTTCGCTTTTGGACTTCACAAAGTGGCGGTTGGCAGCTCAGAGAAGTGCAACTGCTGGGGGTCCCTCGCCCTCGGTGCACACAAGCCTCCTCCTGTGCGGCAGGCCTGTGTTGTAGAGCGACACCAAGGCGTGGTAGTTTTGGGACCCAGCGGGCCCGCGCTTGTTGCTCTCCGCCGGGCCGCGAGAGCGCATGCCATGCTCGTGGCGGGCACCGTTCGCCCCTACGTCGGCGGCCTGCGCCAGGTGAGCAGCGCAGCGTGCGGCGAGGGGGTGCGCAGGAGGAGAGGGCTGTCCTGACGAGGGAGAGAAGGCGCGCTGTGCGCATGAAATGAGAGGGTGGCCGATTCAAGCCAAGACATTGTTCAGGCAAACAAAAGATAGTGCACAGAGTGGGGCAAATGAAACGAAGGCCTACGCTGAGGTGGCGCATGAGAGAATTTCGTGTATTTGGAACAGTCGAAGGCCAATATGGCCAAGTACAAAGGCAAAGCACGTCAAATGACGTAGCAGCTAGCATCTAGCAGCTACTGGAGCTGTTAGAGGAGTACGAGGACCTAAGCAGCCAAACATGTCGATTGCTGCTGGCATAAGCTGATCACATTGGGGGTAATCGGAGTAGTGCTGCAACTTTCTTTGTTCAGCACTGCCCACTGCGTGGCCAGCGATGTGTGTCGATGCTGGACCTTTATAGGCCTCCGTAATCACAATATCGACCAAAGCCCGTGGTCCTCCACCAGGTTGCACGCCCACAATGTCAAGTGTGCGGCGATGATGACGTCCCTGGGCATCCGTGGTGATTGGCATGATGTTGTTCACTTCCACGACCGCACGGTACCCGGCGTCGCGCATCAAACCCGCCAGAGCATCACGGAGGAGGTTGTGGATGCCCACCACTTCTGTCCAGTGGGGCATCGCAGCATGTGAGTGGCGAGCTCAGCACTCTCTGCACGGAAGCCGCACTCACACTGGCGCACCCCAATCAGGCAGTTAGGTGGGAGGCCGAGGAAAAGTTGAAGCAACGTCCGAAAGGCCTCGGAGCTGGTGCTGAAGGCGCTGGCCACGGCATGTGAGGTGATCCAGACTGTGGCTCCAGGTGTGGCGAGGGAAGTCTGTCTTGCCAGGCTCCTTGGGTTGTTGTGAATCTCTGGCAGCCTCCTCAAGCTTCTGCGGCGTTCATCTTCCACTGCCGTAACCAGTCCGGATTGTGGCCCTCTATCCGAAGCTTGGGCGAGAGCGGATAATGGCGTGAGTAGGGGTTGTATAGAGGGTAAAGAGCCGATTGCCGAGTCACGGATGCTCCTCAGATCCGCTTGGAAGGGTAAGGAGCCTTCCTCCACGTTGCGTACGGGATCGTGGAGGCAAGGGAAGCGCATGGGAAGCATAGAGGCGATCTGGTGCCAGCAGCCCAGGAAGGCTGCTTGCGCCGTCTGCTCCAACGACCGGCAGCCAAGGCCGCCCATGCGAGTGGGGAGGGAAACCTGGAGGGCAGATGAAGCGAGGGGAAAGAGGAAGATTGTAGAAGGGATGCCAGGGACTGCAGCAGGGAGTTGTCGAATTCCTTGTAGAGCTCGCCCACCATGCCCAAGGAAAAGGAGGACCGGCAGAGCCCCTGGGCCCGCTTTTACCGGCTCCTCTTACTTTGGCTTTGGACATTGTCCATTCTTTTTTGGGCTGGCTTTGCCAGCCCCTCTTCTCTATGGGCGCGCACTTCTTCTTTTTCCTGCGCCCGCTTCTGGAGCTGCTAGAGGAGTGAGGCAGTAGCAGTGGCAGGAGGAATGGAAGGGGGGGGAAAGAAGAAAGTGCTTGCCCATGAGAAGAGGGGCTGGCAAAGCCAGCCCAAAAAGAATGGGACAATGTCCAAAGCCGAGAAGAAAGAGGTGCCGGAAAAGGACTACGCCACAAGCAGCAAGCGTGGCCAGATTAACTGGTGGCTGGGAGAGGCCAGCCCAAAAGAATGGACAAGGTCTGAAGGAGTCGGAGTGCTAAGGACTGAGACAGCAGTAAGCGAACTCTCAGTAACCTCTCGTCAGTAGATGCAAATCTGAATAGCTAGCAGGCGGAAAGACGTCGCCCTGACGGAAGCCGGAGGCCGCCGCCAGAGCGCGGCCTGCGCGCAAGTGGACCGCAAAAGCTAGGGACCGCTGCAAAGAGACGGCCAGGCGCATCCGG
>WELB01000214.1:32535-42563 GCA_009602725.1 Spirogloea muscicola
GCCGCCCGCGCCCGCGACCCCCGCTCCCTCTACTCCCGCCGCCTCGACCCCGCTGCCGTCGCCGCCGGCAGCGACGACTCGGCCGCCCGGCAGCCGGACCGGCCGCTGGCGCCCGACGTGGACGCCCTATGGCCCACCCGGCTGTCCGCCGCCCCGCCGGGCCTCACCTGCGACTCCTGGCTCGAGGACGCCGACCGCGTGGCCTACTCCCGCGACTGGCACGCCCAGCCCGTCACCGTGCAGGACGACGGCGCCCAAGATTGGCCCGGCTGCGCCGTCCCCTGCCGCTTCGTTGGCCCCCACGGCGGGCACGCGGCCGACGCTGCGGTTCAGGCGGCCGGCGATCCCAACCCCTCGTCGGGCGCCAAGCTGGCGGTGCTGCGCTCCATGGAGCCGCGGGGGTACTACACCATCAACGACCCCGTGGTGGCCAAGCAGCGCGGCTATGTGGTGGTCATGACCGTGCACCTGGACGCCGACGTCCCCGTCGGGTACTTCTCGTGGGAGGAGTATGACATCATGAGGCCCCTCCAGGAGAAGGGCTCCGGGCCTGGCATTGCCGCGGCGTTCATCAGCAACTGCAACGCCAACAACTTCCGCCTCCAGGCCCTGGAACAGCTTCAGGCTGCTGGCGTGGCCATTGACTCTTTTGGCCGCTGTGCCAACAACCGGCCATACCAGGAGGACAAGCTTGGAGCGCTGCAGCACTACAAGTTCTCGCTTGCCTTTGAAAACACCAACGAGAAGGTGCGCCTGCCGTCCAATCCTTGCTTGTGCCCAGGAAGAAGAGCGTGTGTAGAGTGACAGGGGGCCAGAGAGGCCAAGTACCAGGGCAAGCACATCAACGAGCGTAAGCCCGCCTGCTACTCTGCCGGCCCGCTTGGTGGCAGCGGGTCAGCACGTACAGGTCACCGACAAATGCCCCGTCTGGGGTTGCCAGGTGCGGGTCTGCAGTTGGCACGCCTAGTTCTGCTCAACCTCTTGCCTAAAGTGATCGACGATGTGGCTCGTCTGATCTGCCTGCAGGACTACGTGACGGAAAAGTTCTGGCAGAGCTTAGTGGTGGGTGCTGTGCCCATTGTCGTAGGAGCTCCCAACATTCTGGACTTTGCCCCGTCCAATAACTCCGTCATCCTTATTAACAGTTTGGAGGATGTGCCTCAAGTTGCCAACAAGATACTACAAGTGAACGCCAACAAGGTAGCACTTTGAGTGCTCCAGTGCCGGTTGAGCATTTCCGATGCTCCCCTCATGCAGATCATGCATCACACTGAGCTCTGACTCGGAAGCTTGCTTTGGGAATCATGGCAGGCGGAGTGGGATGCAATGATGAGGTGGAAGACTGTGGGCCCCTCTGATGCCTTCAAGGCACTCTTGGACATGTCTGCTGTGCATTCCTCTTGCCGACTGTGCATACACATTGCCTCTAGAATGCAGGTGCAGTCAGCCTCCTGAGTCTGCACCCGGAAAACGGAGTTCTGTGCATGCTCCTAGTCTGTGGCAGATGGAGAAGCATGCTTACCCAGTCATTGCAGCTGCCCTACCATGTCTGTGCCCGAGAGTTTCACTGGTGTCCAGCCATTTTGCGCACGTATAAACAGTGAACAGTTTTCGTTGAAGCTCATATTTTTTGTCCTTATACATATGGTGCAGGAGGTCGAGGAAGAGCTTCAGCGCAGCACAAGGCCATGTCGATGCAAGGAGTCTGATGGCAAGCGTGGACTGAGGACTGTTTATCATGCTCGGATACGCGAGAGGGGCTCCTTCAACTTCCGCTCCTTCTATTTACGATCTACCAATCTACACTTAGCAAGTGTTATCTCTGAAGTAGAGGCACTATTTAAAGGGGTAGAAGGCACCCCGATATGGACTAGCAAGAGACCCAGTGTCTTAAAACCACCGCCACATGCCGCCCTGAACACTTACCGAATCTATCCTGCAAATGCCACGCAACGGGCAGCTCTGTATGAGGAGGCATGGTTTAGGGATGATGCTGACTTAAGACACTATTTTGAACATAACCCCTGCCCTCGGTTAGAGGTTGTTTTTGTCTGATAATGTTGTGTCTTGTTGCCTTACCTGAATGCTGACCGCCTACTTGTATATACTTTTCTTCCATCGAAGAAGCCCTCTTGGCACACTCACTAAATGTGAGCTTGCCCCCAGGCTCCGCCAAGTCTGCATCTGGTTATAGTCATGTGAGATTCACGCTGACATCAAGCTTCTGCATGTCAGCAAGTACAGACTACTGTCACAAGAAAATAGCACATTGGCAATTGAGCTTTGGCCAACGTATCCAGAGTAGAAGCTTAAGCAGAGCGCAGGTGAATGTAAGTGAGCCTTAGTTAAAGTCAAGCTTCTATGTGTCACACCCACTAGCGGGTTGTGCAAGTCCCTTGAGCAATTAATATGAGCTTCTGTGTAGGGAAGGGGATTTTTAACTCAAAAGCAAGCCCCATAACTAGACAAGGCGCGCCCAAAGCAGGGAGAGAATGATTGACAGGAGCATCGACCAGACCAGTACTATGGTAGGGAGGCGCTGGCTCCTTCCCATCAAGCCCTTCACATGTCAAGAAGCAGTGGAACCATCACCTCATGCATCAACGATCTAGTAATGGCTTGGATGTGCTGGAATGTTCAGCCTCAATCATCTGACGTCTAGCCATGAGGTGGTTTACCTTAGCAAATGGGTAAAGATGTAGCAACACCCACACGCTGAAGAACAACTTTCCTAGAAGCTCACCTACAATCAGCATGGTATGCAGTTGCACGGAGTGAATAGAGCGCAGTCAGGCAACAATAGAAATGCACCACACACATTCTCCAGCTTTTCGACATTGGAGCGCGCAAAGAGATTACCCCAATTTGGTGACGCCTTGTTGATGGTCTGGGCAATCCCAGCGAGGATGGCAAAGCAGTTGACTAAGATGATCGTAAGCGGGACGAGGAACAACCATGTCCACTGTGAGGAGCAACAAAGTAGCGTGCATTAGACACCAGCAAGCCAGCTAAAGAGTGGCAGTATGCTGCGAAGCATACGTATTGGACTTACCCGAATGACATATAGCTCAGCAAACTCGTCCTCAGCATCGGCTCCTTTGCTAGTCAAAGTAAAATGGATATCGACTCCAGCAAATACCTTCAAAAGGCCCTGCAGTAGGAAGGTGAGAGACAGCTACATTCATTAGTCGTGCAGAAATGCAATAAGCAAGGCTCTATGGCAGCTGCCTTTCTGGCTTGTTTAGGAGCTTCGATTAGGATTTCCTGCCAAAAGGCACCACACTGGTACCTGCAAGCCGCGAATGGACCGCATCGCAATCTGGCCCATCATCAATCACGTCTCACAAACAGCAGGCCGGATAAGTCAACGTCAACACCACACCCAAACACATCGAGTCTTGCGCTTGATTGCATGCATGAGTGAAGGAGTGGGGTTTTCTCTCCATACATTAGTATGGCAAAGAGTACCGACACGGCACCTGCATGCGTGGCTGATAACTCTAAAAGTTTCTCAACACCCACCTGAAGCACAGCAGCGAGATGTGCTGAAGTCCCGCCAATCACCCAAAATTGCTCATTCCTCCACCACTCTTCGAGAGAAACACCTGGGCATAGGACGTTTCTGATGTTGCTTAGCTCTTGTGTGTAGGCCTGTCCACAACGGACGTGCTCGACAGGCGGAGCTTGATGTCTGTGACAAAAGCATCACTTACCACTCCACCTAATTTCCAGTATTGCTGTCGCGAAGATGGCAAGAAATAGTGCAAGGAAGTAGAGGACGGTCCAGTTGTCTATCTGCAAGCACGCCTTCATTTAGTCGGGAGGGGCATTGGGAAACGGTGAGCACCAACAGCAATGATGGCAGGTGTCCTGCATCAGTACATTAGCTGGCCTACCGACTTGACAATGAATTGGTTGGCAAAAAGCCCGATGGCAGGTAGGAAGCAGTAGACCACGAGTGCCAAGGAGGTGAAGGGGTACACAGATGTATTCAGGTATCTGCATTCAAGAACACACGAGACTTGATAGTGCTACTGCATGGCACCAACGTCAGCTAGTAGATGAAGTGGTTGACCAAATGACCAGAGTGGAGACCTGAGCTCATACTAGGTTTACAAATGAGAACCCACGCTATCCGCTGAGTGAGTTGGAGACGCGAGCACCAGTCGCACCAGAGTGCATTGTGCTGCGAGAAGCAGATCTCAATCGATCCTGTTGCCCACCTGCAAAAGAAGCAGAAGCTTCAGCTTCAGCTCGTTCTGCAACAAGCACAATCACGGGCAACAGGCACAATACACGGGAGTTTGAGTTCATGCTGTCATACCGGAGGACTTGTGCCAATCGGTCAGTGAGGTTGATAGGAGCTGATCCCTGCCAGCATGTCAGCAGGACAGCAGCACTCTTGGTAAAAATAGTAGGTACAATGGCGAGTGTTGTTGCAGACTACTCCTCAGTGTTGAGAGTAATATGCATCTACTTCTCAGGCCCCTAACGTTGGTAGTCACAGATGACACCTTGAATGCTGGGCGAGCTGGCATGCAGTACACTGACAACCAGCCCTTCGTGTGCATCACATAGCCTGTCACAATGTCTTCTGTGACGGATCCGTACATCCAGCCAACCTGCCAGCATCAGTTGCCACCACAAAGTCTTGCTATCATTGGAAGGGCTCTCCATCCCCTGCATGAAGGAACATGTAGTCAACCGATGCTAAACAGTCAAAGTAGTCAAGGCTGCAACAGCTTTCACTGGAAGTGTATGAGAGCGGACCTCTTTACCCCACTCTGTACAATCCTCGTAGCCACAGGAGATGACAAGGATGACGTCACTGAGGACCTCTCGTGGACTAAGGTGGGGCTGCATTAGGAGTGCATGCTTGTCAAATTGGCTACTGAATTCGGTCGGCCAGCTTGCCCATAGTATCATGTCCATCATGAACCTCACCATGGAGCAGCCTCTGGTGTCACAGATGGTGGCAATGAAGTTGTGGCACAAGCCGAATCGCCGCACATAGAAGTTGAGGGGCAACATGGACCCGTCATCTGCGCCCAGTCAGTGTACATCATGACAAGATTACCTTCTTGGGAGGGCCTCAACGAGGGGGCCTAGGTGTGCATTACCAGAATGGCAGGCAGTCAGAAGCATTCACCATCATATGCAGGGCTGCTCACCGCCAACTTGTGAGCAGACATCCAAGTCGTCCTGAGTTCCAGCAGGAGCTGATTTCGATTTCGAGTCCGCAGAGTCCTCCCGCTTGTCCCTGCTGGAAGGCCAGCAACAGCAGCAGGTAGCTCTGCGTACTTGCTTGCTCTTCCGATTAATGGGCGGCTCAAAGCCATAGAGTGCCTGCCACTCCGGCGATTTAAGGCACTTCAGATATCTCTTACAAGGGTCAGGGCTGGCGAAGCTTAGTTTCATATGAGCTGCCTGCAGGTCTTTAGGAAGGGTGCTGTCTGCTCACAGACCTGGCGGCGGAAGACACAACCCGTGCCGACATACATTGGCCCCTGCTGACCATCATGGCCCTTCATGTTCACCTGCAGCAGGCCAGATCTGTCATTAAAACACGGCCTGTGTAGGACGATGAGGACAACGCCTCAGTAAGTCGTGCTCATGTATACTTCAACAGCAAGTGAGAGAGACGGTGCTGTCATGAACCCAGCCGGAAACATCGTTGCGCTTGTTGCGCTTTTATGTGGGGAGGCACCCATGCAAGCAACTTCACGGTGGATGGTGACTTGATCTGGGCACATGAGAACGCTGAGCTTCGAGGCTCCTAGATTTTAGCCAGTCCTACGGAAATACAGTCAATTCAATCAGAGCTCATGGTGTCCTGCTCGAATGTCTGCATAACCTGCACACGCTGGAAGTGCGAGATGACTCGGCATGTGGAAGACCAAGACAACACTGTATTCCCCGAGAGCTTACATCGTAGTAGACTGTGTTGTGATTTGCGTAACGATCGGAGCGGTCCACGCCATCAAATCGTTGCGGAAATTGCACATACGCTACTTGGCCAGAGCTCTGAGGATCGATGAGGAAGCAAGCTGCCTGCAGGAACACATATTCACGTGCCAGACAAGTGCACATTTGAGGCCCAAGTAGGTGCTCTGGTAGAGTTCTCTGGGCTGGCCACCACACCCTCTTGGAGGAGCCATTCTTCTAGTGAAGGAGCTAGTGTCATGTGTGCTGTCCGCCCACGCAAGAGGACTGGACTTCACCTCTCGAAGCGCCTGAGAGTTGTTGACCCAGTGATCGCAGTCCAGGTTCAGCACAAAAGGGGCGTTGCTGATGAGCGCTGAAGCTCGCATCTGCCAGGGGAGCATATGTCAATCAGTTAAAGAGCCTGACGCAATCGGCATAGAGCTCTTCCATCAGCCTGATGTGCCGAGGCCGCAATGACTGTCACCGAAGCCTACCAATGCATTCATGGCTCCTGCTTTCTTGTTGTGCTCGTAGCCTGGCCTCTTCTCTCTGGAAGTGTACACCTGCACAGGCACGTGGAGCTAGCAGGCTATAGCTTGCGCCACATCTGTCAGCTCCTCCCCACTCACGCCTCCAGAGCATGATGGACGAGGCGGTATCTGGGCACTGAGTGTGATCATTTGGCTGACATGCGCAGTGCCACCCACCAGAAGGGGCAGTGCATTGCCATCCACATCTGACACTTCACCACCTGGTTGGAGGAAGACCTGCAACACTTCACAGTTGACAGCCGAGGCCATGAGTCTGCAGCTATTGATTCCTTGACACAGACGGTTTTTCAGCAGAATTCTCTTGGCTCTTGCTAAGCACTCATAGAAGTCGCAGAGGACCTGAATCATGCCGACGTGGTCATTGCGATAATTGCCCGGCCAAGGAGAGCCATCAGGCATAGACCAGCCATCTGGCGGAGCGTGCAAAGACTTGGCAACCAGTGCGTTGATTCGCACCTTGAACTCGTCGTATTCCCGCTGCACAGATTGCAATGCAGGTATAAATGTGTTGATTGCCAGAAGGGAGACGTGTCTAGTCGAACATGCTGCGGTCTTTTGGGCATTGATGTGTGTGGTTGGACGTGATGTAGGTTGGCCAGCTTAAGAGAGACTCTCTTGAAGACTGCTACATTCTGTTCACGTCGATAATTGCAGCGGGTCAACGTGTGTCTGGGGATTCTCGAAGTGACCTTCATGTGGCGGCGTTCTTTGACGAAGTCGGGATGGATCCTCCCACGCAGGAAATCTACAGACTGCAATATACATAACAGAGGACCTGCGCCTCAGTTGTAAGGATGATCGAAGGCGAGCACGCACCTGCAAAGCATCTGAGGGGGTTGACGGACAAGGCAATGCCTGAGTGAAGTAGATCTCTGGTGCTCTTGGCTCGATGTCAAATTTGTGGCAGAATGGCACCCACGACCGAGCAAAGTTGGCGGTCTCAGTAAGAGCTTCGAAAGTAAGCATGGAAGCCCCATCATCGGAGAGGTAGCAGGACAGCCTGCGCACATCTCACCTTGTAGCAGGACTCCTAGTTACAACGGTGCAGGATCTGAAATTGTTACAGGGCACTTCACATCCTTCACGAAGCTTGAAGTCACCCCAGGGATATTCTTTGCTGACGTATCTGCTATGTGAACTGATGCTAGAGCCGTTCATCAAGTAGACGTGGATGAAGCCTGACTCATTGTCATCGCATTGGAGGTTAGCTGGTCGCCTGTTTTAAGCACGCAACTCGATCCTGCAGACGCCTCTTCCAACTTCGGCGTGCTTACTTGGTGACAGGATAGTCCAAGCCCAGTACAGATAGAATGACGTTTGCAGTCACCAATGGAGGTTCTTTTTCTGGGTCTGCTGTGGAGACGAACACATCAACTCTGGGCAGCTGGGATTCTTCTCCATCCATCTCGTACCTGCAAGCCATGTGCGCTCCTGGGTGAGGCCTTGAAGCTTCTCAGAGGTCTGTGATGAATGAGGTGGCTAAAGCTCATCAATAGTGCAGCGCAGAAGGTTGACCTTGCAGTCAAACGGTGAAGGAACGTCTCCCGCGTAACAGGTGACCACTTTGGCACCTGATCGAGAATCCAAGAAACCCCGAACCTGCGATGCATGTCGAGCTTGCTCAGTCGTTCTGCTCGACCACGTCCATTCATGAATTGCTCATGACTCGACTTTCCTGACGATGACGCCAGACACTTAAGGACACCGCTGGACATGTGTTAGCTGATGAGGAACACAGAAAAGAGTCACACAGACGAGCAAACTGTCGGCAAAACTTGGGCAAGTACGATTGACTCTTTGCTCGGCATTGGCAAAGCTGTGGGTGAGCAACCAGATCTCGCAGATGATGGAGGCCAGCCAAAGGTAGATAGCTTTGTCATTTGGGTTGATTATGCGGAAGCGAAAGAAGAGAATCATGATAAAGAAACGAGCGATCACCACAAACCTATACGTCCACACCATGCGGGTCAGTCTATTGCTTCCTTCAGATGTATTGAGATGCATTGATAAGAGCTTGTTCAGACTGCAAGAGCTTGCTTGCGTAAGGACCAGGAATACAGTGTGAAAGCAGCTCTAGATGTGCTTGCGAGAAGAAGTGTAGAAGCAGTCCCCACCTGTAGGGATTGATAAGACTGGCTGGAATTGGCACCTTTCTCGAAAGAGGCCGCCGGGTGTCATCGACCCTGCAATCAAGACAGGGTCTGGAGGCAGTCATTGCTGATGCACACGAGTCAGAGAGAGGTCATACAGCCTGCAGCGTGTATCAGATGCTTGCAGATCGGGGGTGTGACATGACAGCACACACGAACACACATGAGTGGGATGATCTCTTGGGTCGGTGGCTCAGCCATCAGATCAGCACCGCAGTGCTTATCTCTCCTCCGTGCGGCAGACCACACAATGCTTCCATATCCATAAGAAGCATGGCTGCTCGCTGATCTGGACTCCTCCCCTCCTCCTAATTGCAGCTGGCCATCAGGCAATAAGGCTGGAGGCGGGCTCGCTGAGGAAGTTGTGACGACCTCAAGGCCGTGCACCTCCTCCAAGTGGGCCATCACTTCCTCGGCGCTGTCCCCGTCAATTGGCGGACTGCCTGTGTCACAAAGGACAGGCTTGAGCACGGACCAAGCTACAGTCCAATAAGTGCAACTCGACAGCTGCGCACGACGGGGGTAGAAGAGGGCTTGGGGGGTGCCAAAGATGCAATCACGATGGTGGCAGTCACCGGGTTGGCGCCGATAGCGGCAGCGGCACTGTGGGCAGAGGCTGCCCTCGTGAGTACGGATGTATTCGTAGCAGGGGCGGCAGATGCGAAATGCACACTCGCATGGGACAAACTCCTTGCCATCGTTGTTAAGACCAACTGGGTGACCGCACACGGAGCACGATTGCCCATGTATAGGATGATCCGCATCACCGTTTGCCTTCACAGATCATCAAGTACAGCACGGCAGGTGACGACTGGCTGTTAAGGTAGCAGGGGCTTTAAGAGGTAGGATTCCCCGCTCGAAGACAAGTAGATTGCAGCCAGAGATTGCGAGCTCGTCGTTGACGGAGAGGGAATGGGAGCCTGGGCTCAAGGACGCTTGCTAGTGCACCTTCGGTTTTCACGGATGGGCCCACGACGCATTTCAGATTGTGTGCCCTCATTCAGGTCTTTGCGCTTCGGCATCGTGCAATCGACCTTGTAACAGTGTACCTGGACACGGGCGTCCACGGCAATGATAGAACGACAGGCAGAGAGCTCGCAGGCGAGCGGGCTTCCAGCGACCATGAGGCTGTCCATGGGAGCTCCAGGTAGGGCCTGGCTGCATGCCCAGCGGGCACGCAACCGGGGCGTCAGGGGTAGAGCGGGAGGTGGAGGCGGCGGCCTGCAGCAGTATGGCGGTGGAGGCAGGCCCGGCAGCTGGGGGCGACTGCCTGGGCTCGGGGGGGCTGCAGCGAGCAGCTAGAGGCGCACGCCCCGAGGGCGGGAGGCGACTGCGCGAGCCCGGCAGCGGCGCAGGAGGCTGCGGCTTCGGGGGGGGGGGGGGGGGCGGGGGGGGGGGGGGG
>WELB01000214.1:62231-88828 GCA_009602725.1 Spirogloea muscicola
CGCCCGCGCGCGCAGGTGCTGGCGCGCGCTGGCCGCGCCCGTGCCGCGCGGCTGGCGCTGCCGCACCACGCCTGCCTCACGCCCATGTTCATGCCCGTCGGCACGCAAGGCACCATCAAGGGCCTGACGGTGGAGCAGCTCGCCGACCTGGGCTGCCAGGTCGTGCTGGCCAACACCTACCACCTCGCGCTGCGCCCCGGCGCCGCGCTGCTCGACCGCCTCGGCGGCCTCCACCGCTTCATGCACTGGCCTCGCGCCCTGCTCACCGACTCGGGCGGCTTCCAGATGGTCCGCTCTCTCGACCTCCTCTCCTTCGGCTGCCCTCCTCTGCCACCTTGCCCGCTTCTCACCTGCCCGGCCGTGACGCTTGTGCAGGTCTCCCTGCTGCATCTGGCGGACATCACTGAAGAAGGGGTCACTTTTCAGGTGACCCTCGGCCTCTCCTTGCTGCCAGAGCAGACGCGCTCTCCTCTTCGCCAGCCCACTTGGATGCGTCCCAGTGTTGGGCCGAGCTGCTGAAAGGCAAACACCGACACGACCGGTGACCATATCTGGGATGCACTTCGAACGTTCCTCATCCGCTTGTGTGCAATGCAGTCTCCTGTGGATGGGAGTCCCATGCTGCTGACATCCGAGGAGTCGATCAGCATTCAGGTGCATGTCTCCGCAACCACCTCTTGTCCCTGCTCCAGCAGACCTGCCGAATACTTTGCTTTCGCAATGCGGACTGGCCTTGCCTGGAGCAGCATGCAGAGTCCCACTTGGGGAAACAGAAGCTCAGAGGCTGCAGGTAGCAGTGAGGTACAGCCTCAGTAGGCTGCAGGTGGTTGCAGGCGTAGCACTGCACCATGTTCATGTGCGGCAGTCTGGAGGCAATGCAGAATAAGATTGGAGCAGACATCATCATGGCTCTTGATGACGTGGTGAGCAGCCTGGTGACAGGCCCTCGGATTGAAGAGGCCATGTGGCGATCAGTCCGATGGCTGGACCGCTGTGTGGGAGGTAGTTGAGCACCTTTGGCAGTCTCAATTGCTGGTCAGTCTTGTCATGCTACAACCACTGTGCACAGCTTACTAGTTACAGGTATGAGATTTTAGTTGTGACGGTGCATCCAAACTGCTTCGTCGTTTGCGTAAGTGGATTCAGGTTGCCGGTTGTCTGACAGCCAGGTTGACGCTATTCACCAAGTGCACTCACTTGATTGCACTCCCCAACTTGTACCAGCGCACAGCCGACCTCACGATCAGAACCTCTTTGGCATCATCCAAGGTGGACTTGATCCTGACCTAAGGTAAGAAAGAGTGCTTCTTCAGAAGTAAATCTGACTTGCTGCAATCCCAAAGGGTGGATAGCACCAGTTTGCTACCCACACGGTGCTCAGGTTGACACTGTTTATGTCCTTGATACTGACTGGGTGGCCCTTGTGGCACGGGCTTCCTACCCGTGAATGCTCAGCAGCAGAGAGTATAGTTCAGTATGAAGGCAAGGGAGATCTTTAATTTGAGCACAGGCGGAATGCCAGTGATCCTATGTCATTTTTTGTCGGATGGGGGGGGCTGCAGGGCAGAGTGCTTGAAGGAGATGGTCAAGAGGGACCTTCCAGGGTGAGCCTGCCGAGTCCTTCTATGTCTACTGACATTAATCTAGTCGCTGAGAAGTAGGGGTGTGACCAAGAGTTGACCGCAACGAAAGCTGCAGGTATGCCATAGGTGGTCTTGCTGGAGGAGAGGATAAGGAGTCCTTCTGGCGAGTAGTTGCACAATGCACAGCTGGCTTGCCAGAGAACAAGCCTCGCTATGTCATGGTACGCACAACACCTGGAAGATTGTGTAGACCTGCACTTGGGCCTCTGAGCTATTTGACTCAAACATATTCTTCAAAAGCGGTTGCAGGGTCTCTGTGCCAAGTGCAAATTACCAATTGCTAAGTCGCAGGTCCAGAATGCTATAACTTGCATCGTCAGCTTTCAGACAAAGCTGGCCACCTCACTGCTTAGATGGGGGCTGGTTACCTGCAGGGTGTTGGCTACCCTCTTGACATCCTCGTCTGCAGTGCTCTTGGTGCTGACATGTACGACTGTGTGTATCCAACCCGGACAGCTCGGTTTGGTACTGCTCTGGTACCTGAGGTGAGCACTGCAAGCTTTTAGTTCTGTCTACAAGGATAAAGCAAGTTGGTTGCTGCTCTCATTGCTTTGCTTCACTAGCCAATGTATCAAGCTTCTCTATGCTGGGATATCTGCGCGTCAGACCTTCTTACTATGCCTAGTTGCTGCTGACCCTTGCAGGGTGTTGTGAAACTAAAGCTAGCCTCTATGGCTGATGACTTCCGCCCAATAGACCCTTCTTGCGCTTGCATGGTGAGGCTTTGGAGGATAATGTCGTACACGCTTTGTGCATGCTCAGGTGTCCTCTTCTGAGAGCATCAGAGTGCATCTTGGCAAGGCAGCTTTGAGCCATCTGTGCGATCGTTACCAGACAAGGCAACGGTGCAGATCGACTCTGTATTAGGGAGTTACTGCTCACACATTAAGAATGGATTGTGGTACATGTTTGCAAGGTTTGCAAGCGCTATACCAGGGCTTACCTGCACACCATAGTCGGCAAGGATCCAATAGGGTCTCACCTTGTCACCTACCACAACATAGCCTACATGATGAAGGTTCGCGTTGTGCACTTCCGTCGGGCAAGTTTCATGGTGCTGTGGAACTCCATCATGGGTTTCTAGGATTGGCAGATGCTCCTGAGGGATTTGTCTCTGACAGGACAAGGTGTACATGTGGCAGCTCTCCTGGGACATACACAGCGCCATCATCAACAATGCCTTTGATGAGTGAGCGACGTCCACATGCGACATGCTTGCTCGGCTGTACAGTATCTCACCCTGAGCAGCAAGCCCACTGTGCGCTGCCTTCATGATGCTTATAAAGCCCCAGAGGGTGACAGTGGTGCTTTTGTGTGCTGGCAGGTATGTGCAGGCCTTCTTGCTGAAGCAGGTGAGTGAGGCTTGGTATGCAGGCAGGAGTGCTTATGTTTGAGTTAGAGAGTTGGCTGATTGCCTGGCATAGGCAGCCGCAAAGCGGCAATGCTGCAGCTTACGGAGGGTTCAGAGTGCAACAGGCTGTGCATGCTTGTGCGCGGGTTGTTAACGAACAGCAGTGGTGGTGAGGGGCCACAGTTCCCAGGTGGGCAGGTGCCGGCATGGGTGCAGCGAGCTATGGCGGTGGCAGGCGTGGACATTGCAGCCGTGTGCGACGGCTGAGCAGGCAGGGTGCGAGGCTGCAGGAGAAGGGTTGAGGAGAGCTGGCCTGCCGGTTTGCGGCGAGGTCGCAGGTCGCCAGCCTGCGCAAAGAAGTCAGGCCCAGGTGCCGAGGGGGCATTGATTGGGTATGAGGCTGCATATCCAGGGGTGAGGCAGGTCGAAGCAAGACTTCGTATCAAGTAAGAAGGGGCCAGATGTGCATTGGCAAGCAGACTCACAGACATGGGCTGCCTGTGGCTGGTACAGACCACCTAAGAAGGCCCGGGTCAGGCAGTCAACCTGGGCCCTCATTTGGACGGCAATGCCAGAATCCTCGCCATCAGCCAGAGCTCGGCTGCGCCGCTGCGGCGCCGCGAGTCTGTCTTCAAAGTACGTTAAAGCTCTCAGGCCCATGCCCTGCACCAGAAAGCTTGCGGAGGACACCGACTTACAGGTATAAAGCAGCACATTGAGCGTCGATATCTGTGGCAGGGGAGGCGTCTCTTCACACGGGCAAGGCAACTTATGCTGAGGCGGCAGCCAACGCATGGCCAGTCTGCAGATACAAAGCAAAGGCCTGGTATTGCTCGCAGCAAGTTGGAGAGGCGCATGCAAGCTATCAGAGCCAGTGAGCCTGCGGCATCAGAAGCTGAGCCAGCGAGCCCCCTGCATCAAGAGTCGTGCTGCCTATTCTGCTGCCCGGTTGTCAGGCTGCTCGCTTGTCGTGCAAACCGCTGGAGAAAACGCGTCGTGTGCATGGGTTAGAGAGTGGGGCAAGCCAAGCCATCACACTGCTCAATGCAAGGTCAGGAACATGGAAGGATGGGGCTACGCAAAGCTTGGTGTAGAAGGGCTGAGGAAGCGGGGGAAAGAAGAAGCTCGCCCCAAGGTGGCGGGGAAGGGCCAGCCCAAAAGAATGGACAAGATGTAAAGGAAGCACGGCTGGAAGAAATGGGTCTCGCAAAGGGGGCGAGGGCTGTGAAAAGCCAGCCTCAAAAGAACTGACTAAGATCGATCGGCTGGAGGGCACGGCTGGAAGGAGAAGTGCTCGCCCACTGAGGGTAAGGTAAGGCTGGAAGGCATGTCGGAGGAGGTCGAGATACCAAGCCCCCACGCGCACACCGAGAGTTGGCTACAGTCGACCCGCGTCTCCGACAAGTGATCGATGGTCGGCGGTCTCATCACTGACGTGCCGCGCCGCTAGCCGCATCTTGGGGACGGGACGGGTCGGCCCAGCGTCCGTCAAGGCCGCATCACCTCGCAGGGGCCCCCGAATAGCGCTTTGACCTTGTCACGTATTTCGGGCTGGCTGTTCACAGCCCTTACCCCCTTTGGGAGAGCCGCTTCCCCAGGAATTCGAAGAGAAGTGGCTCTCCCACTTGGGGCAAGGGCTGTGAGAAGCCAGTCCGAAATTAGCGCTTTCCCTGCCGGATCGGACCTTGGTCCTCTTTGAGAGAGCCACCTTCTTGCTGTTCTGGGCTTGCTTTGCCCAGCAGGAACAGAAGGCAGCACTTCCATGTGTGCGTTCGCTGAATCTGCACCAATCCCAGGCGCTCGCGAAACACCAGCCTGCTGAGCGCGCACTAGCCAGGCTGATGCGTGGTGGTGCTCTGGCTCCTCAGCTTAGCTTGTCTTGTTCTCACTAGGAATTGAGTTGTTATCATACTGCGCAAGCTCTAAGTACACGATAATGCTTCTTTCGAAGCTTGGCTTGGCTGTCACAGCCCTTGCTCCCCTTTGGAAGAGCTACTTTCTTTTGTCGGGTATGTAGGTGCTTACTCGTGGATACGTTAGACCCCCTTGGACAGCTTATTCCTCAATAACCAGGACATTGTAAGGCTCGGATTGTCCTCCTTTTCATTTCAGGCGTACCGAGCGCCTTTTCAGTGCAGGGCAGTGGCTGTGATGGCCAACCCAAACGAATGAACAAAGGTCCGAGAGGGCCGGATGGCGCCAAAAACACGGAACAAATCTCTGCGACTCCTGCGAAGATGCTCAATGTCCTTGAGTAAGCAAATGCAGATCGAGATGACGAGAGGGCGGGAGACCGCCGCCCTATCAAAAAACAGAAGTCAAGGCGTGGCCTGCCCGGGACGCTGCGGAGATGGCGAGGCGCATCCTGTACGCCCGAGCAAGCGGCCCGACTGCATTGAAGCCGGGCTGCTCGCTCGGCTGGCCTAGGCGGCGGGTCACAGCACGACAACGGCAGCCCTCGAGAGACGGACAGATGGGCGACGACCAGTGTGAGATGGCGGTAAAAGAGTGCTCGCCCCCCTTGGCGGTAAGCTCTTTTACAGTGGGGGGTGCTGTGAAAAAAGAAGTGGCACTCCCAATGGGGGCAAGGGCTGTGAAGACAAAGTGCTCGCCTATAGAGAAGAGGGCTGGCAAAGCCAGCCAAAAAGAATGAACAATGTCCAAAGCCAAAGAAAGAGGTGCCGAAAAAGGACTACACTACTACACTACCAAACACGACAACGCACTAGGGAAGCTTAGTACCCGCGAGTGAAAGCCAGCTCGAAAAGAATTGACAAAACTCCGAAGGGGCCAAAAAACGCTTAGCAGCTACGAAGGGGCAAGAAGAAGGGGCCTGAAGAAGCTATGGCAGTACGGGGGGAGGATGGACCACTCAGTAGTTACAAGTGAGGAGCCTCAAATCCGACAGACTAGCTGCCGGAAAATTATCCCCCTGACGAAAGCCGGAGGCCGCAGCGAGAGCACGGCCAGCATGCAGACGCAAGGCTTGGGCCATGGACCGCTGAAGGGAGACCGCCAATCTCATACGGTAGACTTGGGCCCACGAGCCAGCCAGAAAAAATGGAACAAGGTCCAAAGGGCCGGATGGTGCTAAAATCACACAGCTAGGCAAGAGACTACAGCTGGGGAACTCAATAACTTCATGCCAGCAGCCGCAAGTCGGAGTAACTTGCAGCTGGGAAAGTGTCACCCCGACAAAAGCCAGCAGCAGCCAGGGTGCGGCCTGACCGCAAGTGCACTGCGTGAGCCTGGGAATGCGGGAAGGAAATGGAGAGCCGCATGCCTTACACCTGGACTGGCCAGCCCAGAAGAGATAATGAACCCTGATCGAAGGGCCGGCTGCTATGGAAGAAAAGTAAACGAGAATAAGCAGAAGGAAAACGCTCTCCCAATGGGGGCGCGCCTATTGAGGATAGGGGCTGGAAAGCCAGCCCAAAAAAGAATCAACAATGTACGAGAAGGGGGCCAGGGGAAGCGCTAAGAAAAGAAAAATATAAGGGCTCGCCCATTGAGGATAGGGGCTGGAACAGCCAGCCCAAAGAAGCGAACGAAGTACAAAGAAGGGGCCTGGGGAAGCACTAAGAAAGACAAGCACAGAAAGAAACAAAGCAGCTACAAATCACTCAGGGCCAGTTTACACCTAGTCGGTCGGTCGCGCTCGAGGGGTACGTTTCGTGCAGTGGTGTGTGGACACTTTGGTCAAAATTGGGCCAAAAACAGGACCAACAGGAGGCAATCTGCGACGACCGACCTGGCCCTCAGTAACCCCTGCTAAGCAGTCGCATGTCAGAGATGCTAGGCTCCTGGAAGTGGGTCTCCTGGCCAAGAGCCAGAGGCAGCAGCGAGGGCTCTGCCGGCACGTAGGTGCAGCGCGCGGCCGTAGACCTCTGCAGCGAGACGGCCAAGCGCATGCGGTACACCTGCGCGAGCGACCCGGCTGCAAGAAAGTCCCCCGGCTCCCCATGGAAGAAAAGCAAGCAAAAACCGAGAAACAAAGCAGCTACGGATCATTCAGTACCCCCTGCTAAGCAGCCTCAGGTCAGAGACGCTAGGCTCCTGGGAGTGGGTTCCCTGGCCAGAGCCAGAGCCAGCAGCGAGGGCTCTGCCGGCACGCAGGTGCAGCGCGCGGGCCATCGACCGCTGCAGCGAGACGGCCAAGCGCATCCGGTACACCTGCGCTAGCGACCCGGCTGCAGGAAAGCCCACCGGCTGCCCATGGAAGCGGCGGGCGATGGCGAGGCGAGCAGGGTGAGCAACTCGAGCCACCGAGCGACCAACGCCCCATGCGTGTCAGTCGCCAGCAGGAAGAACTCGTCTTCCTGCGGATGATCGGCACATTTGAGCCCTTCAGCGCGAGCGACGCAGGCGACCGCATACCCAGCCTACCCAGCTTGTGGAGAGCCAGCCCGGAAAGTGTGAAGTAAACGAAGAGCGGGCCGGGCCGGCCGGCCCGCCCGGTCGCGGCGTTCGAACGGGGCCCGCCGCGGCGGCGCGCGTCCCGTCACGGANGCGCCGGCGGCGGCGGCGGCGGCGGCAACGGCGCCTTGCTGCGCGCCAACGCCCGGTGCACCGCCTCTCCGCCCGTCCTCGCCCATCTTGCGGACCCCACCCTCCTCGCTGCTGCCGCGCCTGCCCTCGATGCCGAAAGGCTGCAGGCGCTCGTCAGCCTCCCGCTCACGTATTGCCAGGTCGGCAAGATTCTCCCCGGAGCTGGCATAGCCGATCGAAGCCGGGAGGCTGCCCAGCTTTTCGCACTCGCTCGCTCACGTAGTTGCAGCGGCTGGTCTCCACGCTGACCAGGTGATCGGCGTCGGGGTCGGGGCTTCCAGCGACAATGTTCTGCATGCTCTTGCAGGGCTGCGCAGCAAGCAGCCTGCCACGGGCTACTCCGACGCGGCGCGGGGCGCTCGAATGGTTCGCACCCTTCATATCACATGCAAAGCACTCGCGTGCCACTGGTCTCCCAATCGGCAGCAGAGGTGTAGCCTGGATCAGAGCTGAGCTGTCAGTACCAGCCTGCAAGAGCTGCTTGAGCGCGTGCTATTGGATGTTGTTGCTTTCAACAGGAAGTTCTCAATCTGGCCATGGAGTACCTTGTGGACGGAGAAATGCACACATCCGCCCGAAGCGGTGCAAGGACGTCCTTGAAGGCTTCCGTGCCATGGACATGGTTGCCAGGCTTGCTGGCGCTGCTTCAAGAGGTCGTCGAATTTTTAGGGGCCCGGGCTGCGACTGGCTTCTTTCTAGCTGCGCTGTGCATTACTTAGACCATGCTTGAAGCGTCGTAACTTGTCGTCTGCTGACTTGACAGGTCGGGGAGCAGCATGCTGTCCTGCAACTGGGCCACGCAGCCTTGCAAGAGCTCGTGGCGCTACCACTGTGTGCCGACATCCACCTTGCCATGGCACTGGCTCATGTGAGCGGTCCTCCTGCGTCAGGCTCTCTGGAAAAGCCGAGCTGCAGGAGGCTAGAATTTCCAACTCCAGTGTCAGCTTTGGCGTGGGCCTCAGGCCCTGGATCAGCAACCTGAGCAAGTCCTGTCAAAGAGGTGGCCACGTCCTTGCTGCTGGATGCTCAGTGGGCCAGCAAGCCCCCGATCCATGGCTGATCAATCTGAGGCCTCCTGTTCATGACTGGAAGCCCCACTGAAGGATTGACTCAGCTTTCACTGCAGTGCAGCAGAGCGCATGCCATGGCAGATCAAGAGGATGTCCAGGGAAGCTTCAGAGAGCTGCTCACTGCACGTCACATCCTGGCTGGTGATAGGATGCCTCAAGCAGCTAGTCTGCTTGGCGAGGTCAGCAAATTGCCTGATGCCCGTAAATCTGAGTAGATTGCAATCCACAGCTGTCTGATAGCACTGGATAACAGCAGCCTTACCGAGCTACTCTCAGGCAACCGCTGCTAGCTCACTCACTGCAAAGCCTGCAGATAGACACAGCTCTGGAGGGCCTGGCGCCAGCCTACACTCTGGAGCAATTTGCCCAACCTCGCTCGCTCGAGCATGAGCCCCATCTTACTGCTGCTCTCAAGGCTCTGGCTGAGCTACTCCACCAAGGACTAGCTGCAGATTCGCAATGCATGGTGCAGGATTGGCCAGGTTTTCTATCCAGTGCCCTCCGCTCCCTTTGCTCTTACGAGATTGTGCAACTCTTTGATTGGAAGAAGCT
The DNA here is from genome assembly GCA_009602725.1 of Spirogloea muscicola. Classification (NCBI taxonomy): domain Eukaryota; kingdom Viridiplantae; phylum Streptophyta; class Zygnematophyceae; order Spirogloeales; family Spirogloeaceae; genus Spirogloea; species Spirogloea muscicola. The sequence goes on from WELB01000214.1 coordinate 71,396, forward strand.
AGCTCTTGAACGGGGCATATGGCACAGCAGCGCTGCACACGTTCAGCAACTTGTCATCTCCAGCAAGTGCTTCTACTTCATCGCTACTGCTCATATAGCACTGGGGTTTGCCCAACGCCGCCCAGCATTGGTGAGGAAGCACGCCAAGGCTGCTCAGTATTGGGTCAAGCATCATTGACCTTGCCATTCTGTGCTGGCTCGATAAATACAATTGACTCACTTGCAGGTGCTTTGTGCCCAACTCATGCTGGAAAGCCTGACCAGATCCAAGGAGATGGACACTCGAGAAGAACAGGCTGTCTGCTGCGTTCTACTTGCCCAGGTACTTCCGAATACCAAACTGTGCGGCATCAGAAGTTCCCCGCAACTGTATTTAGGACCTCAGTGATTGCTTGGATGCAGCCTGCCTTGACAATGATGATGATTATGTAGGGAATTGACAGGTCCGCTGATTTTCTCTTCCAATCAATATTACCCATGGGGTGGCAGGTGGACCAGGCCATACTCATCTTGACAGGTGCAATTGACGACAAAGAAGAGGGAGAGAGCCGCTTTGGACAGGGTGGCTGCGAAGAAGCCCTGCACTACATGAGAGAGTGCAACCTCGATGCACCTGGTAATGGCCAACTGGCAGGCCTTTGCCTGTACACCGTAAGTTCCAGTACCTTTCTCCCTGGGGTACCTAGCGCATCCAGGTCATAGCTGAAACAGGTTATGAGGAGCCTCACTTCACTTTGCAAGCCATACAAAACCTCAGTGTCTGCTCACAGACGAGGACAACTGCAGGTCTTCATTTTTACAAGCTGAAGTTGAGAGTCGCTTCTCTCCATCCACTACTTGACAGGAGCGCTGGCTTCAGTCTGTGGCACTTCCAACATTTCCAGATACAGTGGCTGCATCATCTGCCCTGGTAAGCAATGCTGCCGCTTGGCGCCAAACACAGCAGACTGTACCGCATACACCTCCTACTGCTTGTGCTGGAAGCCAGTCAGAAATTGGCATCAGCTACACATGAGACCTGTCAGCCACACGCGCTGAGGTTGCACCTGCATAATTTGACGCCCTACAGTTCGTTGCTAAGTGTCCGCGACGCTCAAACCCCATGCTTCTTGGAGACTCTCCGGTTGCTCGGAGGCTGCAGCGTTGTTTTCTGAGGTCCTGGCACTGACTAGGCAATTTCTGTTGGGGTCACTGACAGATGGATTACTTTGCCACAGAGGGCGTGCAGCAATATTTGACAGAGCTTGAGGTCAGCAAGGTGCAGACTAGACGAGAACACAAAGGGAGGCTGCTTGGGCTGCCAGACATGATAAGTCACCTGATTACCAGGTTAAAAGCAGTTACTAATGAAGCAAAGGAATCTCTGCCCACTTCCTCGAAGCGTTTGAACGAGCCGGCAGCAAACAACGGCAGCTTGGCACAGGATGACAGCAGCACGCATGCCCCCTGTCGTCACCCAAGCCTGACCACAAATTTCCCAGAGAAGTTGAGCAGCCCGAGCCTTGGTGACATAGGAGAACAGGCAGGTGTTGCCAATGCGTGTGAGACCACCATGTTTGGGCAGCTTGATGACTTCCCCATACCTAATGCACCCCCCACTGGGGTGCAGAAGGAAACATCCCGAGCCTTGATGAGGAAAAGATCTGCATTGGGGGTTGGCAAGCCTCTGCAATTAGCTGGCATTCTGGTCGCCGCAGCTGGCCTTGCTATCATAGCCGTGACCAGGGGTCCCTTTTATCTGAAGGCACAGTCAGCTGGCCAGAAATCTGAGGAGCTTCCTGCTGCTGACACCACTGTCACGATACGAGCAGCAGTGAGGAAGAGAAGACTGCCCCCTGGATTAGACCAGCCTTTCGCTAGGCAGGTCCGAGAATGTAGCGGGGCTGCCCTAACTAACGCGGAGGCACTTCAGGTCGTGCAGAAATGGCAAGCAGCCAAGGCAGCAGCACTAGGTCCTAATCATGAAATTGACCAACTTAAGGGGTGCTGTGAAGGGACATTTCTTCACCAGGTACATTCGCTTGCAGACTGTTCCCACAGCCTTGTTTTGTGTGCACGCTTGTGTGCAGTTGTGCCCGACAGCAGCAGCTTGTCTAGCTATGACTGCACAGGTCTCATAGCTTGTATCTCGTCTTGGAATGCAGTGGGAGCTTCTGGCCGAGGAGGCCAAATGCAGCGCTTGTCAGTGGCGCTTCGTGCTGCTGGACGCGTCCATCGAGCTTGCCCAGGTGGTGAAAGAGGCCGTCGATGGCAACCACTTCGCAGAGGTGGAGGCTGCACTGGAGGAGGCGGCTGAGCTTGTTGACCCTGCCCGGCCTGATGAGACTGCCACGTACTACAGGTGAGTGAAGGTGGCCAGACAGAACGACCGAGGTCTTGTTGCTCATGACGGTCGCAATGCTGCAGATTCCTGTTTGCTTGTAGGTCTGCTGGGTTGAGGGCTTGGTGCATGCCATATGCCATATGCCATCTTCAGCTTGTGGGGGCACAGTGGGCAAGATGACGACGAGCTCAGCTAGGCGCCGCACGTTTTCCGCAATGTACAGCACGTACAGGGCGCACTACGAGCTCCGTCGCAGCGAGGGCCAGCCGTGGAAGATCTGGGATGGGGGCATGGTGGCAGCAAGAGATGTGGCGTAGGGAGAGAGGCGGTGGCGGCGCCGGGAGGGTGGGCGACGTGGGCGCGCCAGAAGGGCCAGGCGGCCGGGCGGGCGGTACACGGAGGACGAGGCCAAGGACGAGGGAGAAGGCGCGCGTGCGCATGAAATGAAAAAAAGGGAGGCGGCTGCTGACTCCAGAAGAGCGGATGTGAAGGCCAGGTGCATTCAGAAGGTGGTTTTTGACGGAGCCGCAGGCTAGGCAGACAGGGCGCTCCTAGCACCCCCTTCCTGCTACCGTATGCGCTTGTCTATGTCCCTACAGCGGTCCCAGGCGATTGCTTTGCATCGCCGGGCTGGTCGCGCCCTTGCAGCAGCCTCGGGTTTGCGCAGCGGGGTTGCTCTTCCTCCCCTCAGCTCATCTGACTTCCTACTGCTGACTCGGGGGTATTGAGGGCGCCCTGTCTGCCTAGCCTTTGGCTCCGTCATGAACACCTGTATGCATCTGGCTGGCAGTTTACAGCCGATTTTTTAATATCAGCAGCCGCTTCCCTTGTCAGCAATAGGAAGTCAAATCAGCTGAGGGGAGGAAGAGCAACCTGTTGCTGCAAGGTCGCGACCGGCTCGGCGGTGCAAAGCAAGTACTTGGGACCGCCGTAGGGACAGATAGACGCATGCGGCAGTAGGACACAAGACCCGAAGGCATCGAGCCTCCAGGAAGTGCTGCACCCTGTTCGCAGCGCCGCTGGTCAGCTTGAGAGGCCAGCAGCGAAAGTAACGAGGACCACCAACCCTTGTAACACCCGTGGATGTCAATAAACAGTGAGTGAAGGGATCGCCAGCCTGGTGGTCCTTGTACTTCTGTAATTTCTTTTGTCCTGCCACCTTCACAGCATAGCCGGTCTAGCAGTGATGGGGCCCTTCTTTCGGCAGCTGTCAGTGAGGCCGAAAAGAGCTGAAAGACGCGACTAAGCAAGGACCATGTAGGGATAAACACTTTGTGCCCATACCCATGGGCAGGAAAGCAAGAAGAAAGGACTAGATGTTGCTCACTCGCGAGTACTGAGCTTCCATCTGCATCGTACTGTCTACTTGCGTAATTTTTCTTTTCGGTACATTTTTTGGCTTCTGGATGTCGTCCATTCTTTTGGAGCTGGCTTTGCTAGCCCTCCTTCTCGCGAGTCAGCAATCTGCTCCTTCCCCTCCCTGCAACCCCTCTTCACTCCCTTCTCAGCGCTTGCCCAAGCATCAGACAAAGGGGCACAGGCCAGACTCGTTGCTGCAGTTGAGGATGACCGTCGCAAGACATTGAGGAGGATGCCAGATATCAGGACCAATCCAAGGAGTCTGGCCCGTCTCACATCGCTCGCAACACCTGGGGCAACTGATTGGCTCAAAACGCATGCCATCAACAACGCATTCAAAATCAGCCTGAGGAATGTCGGACGCTTCTCCAGCTGTTCTTAGGTGGAGCTTCTCACCTTCTCCGGAGGTCAGACCCGTCTGACCTCCGCGGGCGTGCCAGGCTCCTGTCAGCCCCAGGGGCGGCGGCGTGGTTGTCAGCGCTCCCACTCTGTGCGGCGCTAACCATGCCCGATGAGGTCTTTAGGACGGCGGTCCATCTGCTCTTGGGCCTCCTCCCTCCCTGGCTCGTGGGCGTCACTCAGTGCGAGTGCGGTGCTTGTTCGACGCGCCGACCTTGTCGCCATCAAGAAGAAAGCGCGGCCAGATTGACTGGTGGCTGGTAAAAGAAAGCCAGCCCAAAGGAATGGACAAGGTCTGAAGGAGCTGGAGTGCGAAGGACTAGGACTAAGACATCAGCCAGGGAACGCTCAGAAAAGAAGAAAGGGCTCGCCCATTGAGGATAGGGGCTGGACAAGCCAGCCCAAAAAAGAATGAACAAAGAACGAGAAGGGGGCCAGAGGAAGCCAGAGGAAGCGCTAAGAAACCAAAGCAGACAAAGATAGAAAGCAGCTACAAATCACTCAGTAACCCCTGCTAAGCAGCCGCAAATCAGAGAGGCTAGGGTCCTGGAAGTGGGTCCCCTGGACAGAGCCAACAGAAACCTCTAGTCAGGAGATGCAAGTCTGAGTAGCCATCCCGCCCGGCGGCGGTCCCCGCATTATCGACCAATGTGGTGTACAACTGACTGCATCGTCTCCGCCAATCCCACCAGATCGGCGACCTTTGCAGGGCACGCGATCGGCCTGGCGGCCCGGGGCAAGGAGCGAAAATACGCCGATCATCTGGTTGGTGATGAGTTCGCGGCCCTGGCGATCGCACGTAAGCGGGGCTTTCGGCAGCCGCTGGCTGGATCTCCTCCAGCGCTTGCCCGTCAGACCATTGGTCGGTGGCCGCGTCTGCCAGGGGCGACGCCCGGCTTTAACGCCGCTGGTTCGCTGGCCCAAGTCTTCCAAATGCGCCTGGCGGTATCGTTTCAACGCTCCCCTGCCCACGCCGTCCACACGCGAGCAGGACGTGCTCTGGCCGCCGCCTCTGGGTTTCGGCGGAGTGCCTCTTTCCCTGCAGCGAGCTACTCCTGATGTTGCTGGTCACTCGCGGGTACTGAGCTTCACTTATGCATCGTAAGGAATATTGTCGTTGTTGGCAGTGATGTCCTTTTTCATCGGCCTCCGGCTTCCGTTAGGGCGACGTCTTTTCGCCAGCTAGCTACTCAGACTTGCATCTCCTGACTAGAGGTTACTGAGCGTTCCCTGGCTGATGTCTTAGTCCTAGTCGTTCGCACTCCGGCTCCTTCAGACCTTGTCCATTTCTTTGGGCTGGCCTTTCCCAGCCACCAGTCAATCTGGCCGCGCTTCTTTTTCTTTGGCTTTGGACAGTGTCCATTCTTTTTGGGCTGGCTTTGCCAGCCCCTCTTCTCTATGGGCGAGCATTTTCTTCTTAGGCCTGCCCCCGACCTGCCTGATCGGAAAAACTCAGTGTGAGTGCGTAATTCGTGCGGAGGGCGGAGACCTTGCCACCCACATGCTGCGGTGTCCCACAGGCCCTGAGGTGGTGGGCGTCCGTAATCTCCTACGGGTGGCCCTGGCGGACCTGATGCGCGATGCCGGCTACCGCGCCAGTGTGGAAGTGAGCAATATAATGCCCATCACCACGGATTCCCAGGGACGCTTTCACCGCCGCATCCTGGACATTGTGGGCGTACAACCTGGCGGAGGCCCACGAGCCTTGATTGATGGGGTGGTGACGGAGGCATACAAGAGTTCCGCATCAACGCACATTGCTGGACACGCAGTGGGAGGTGCTGAGCAGAGAAAGCTCCTACACTACTCTGACTACCCCAGCAGCGATCACCTCCTACCGGCGAATATTGACACTTTCGGCTGCATGGGTCCTCGCTTCCATACCCTACTGGAAAATATTGCAATTTTGGGTTATGCTCGACGTGAGGATATGCTTCCAGCTCAGATGGGCATGCCGGCAGCCTACTTGTCATTCTTGGGACACCGAGTGTCAGCTTGTCTGCAGCGAGCTCAGGCTCATGCTTTGCATTAGAAGCTGGTTGAGCCTTGGTTGGTAGCTCAAGAGCTTGTTGATTGCCGTCCGATTTTCGGGCATCAGTTAGCGACCTCTATGTGCTGACTCGTGGTTACTGAGCGAGTCAGCTTAGCAGCAGGTGACGTACATTTGTCAATGTGCTTGCCTTTGAACTTGGCCACACAGGCCATCCATATCTTAAAACACACTCCATTCCCTTCTCTAAGGGCGAGCAATTCTCTCCCTGGAAGAAGAAGGCGCGCGGTGCGCATGAAATTGAAAGGGAGGCCAATTCTAGCCTTACAAATGTCATGTCAACTGGGTAATGAGCTAGCTAAGGGGGACACTAAATATCCGCGAGTGAGCACATGCATATCTGACAAGCTATACTGAGGAGAGAAGGAAGTGGCTGGAGGACGTGGCTCTCCCAAACCCCCCGAAAAAAATGACCAAAAAAACAAACACTAAAAGGGGGCAAGGGCAAAGGGGGGCAAGGGCCGTGAACAGCCAGCCAAAAAGTAGAGCTCGCCCATAGAGAAGAGGGGCTGGCAAAGCGAACCCAAAAGGGATGGACAATGTCCAAAGCCAAAGAAAGAAGTGCCGAAGAGTTGACAGAGTCCGAAGGGGCCAAAAGGGGGAGAGGAAGTGCTCGCCCTTAGAGAAGAGGGGCTGGCAAAGCCAGTCCTAGAAAGAGAAGTGGCACTTCCAATGGGGGCAAGGGCTGCGAAAAGCCAGCCCAAAAAGAATTGACAAAGGTTTGGAGGGGCCTACAAGTGTTTAGCAGCTACAAAGGGGCCTGAAGATGCTATGTCAGAACAGGCAATGTGAACAGGGGGAGGATGGATCACTCAGTAGTTACGATGGAGAAGCCTCGGATCCGACAGACTAGCTGCCGGAAAGAAAGTGCTCGCCCATTGAGAGTAGGGGCTGGCAAAGCCAGCCCAAAAGAGAAGCAACAAAGGACGAGAAGGGGGCCAGGGGAAGCGCTAAGAAAAACAAGCACACAAAGAAACAAAGCAGCTACGGATCACTCAGTAACCCCCTGCTAAGCAGCCTCAGTTCAGAGACGCAAAAGGCGGCACTGGCCATTGACGTACACGGGGCCTTTGGCAGTGGCTGGTTGGATCTCCTCCAGCGGCTTGCCCGGGAGGCCATCGAGCGGCGGCAGGGTTCGCCAGGCTTCAATGCTGCCGGCTCCCTCGCGCAGGTCTTGCGGATGAGGCTGGCGGTCTCGCTGCAGCGCTCTTTGGCTCATGCGGTCCACGCGCGCGCTGGCCGTGCTATAGCTGCTGCTTCCGGGTCTAGGCAGAGTGCCGCTTTTCCTGCCCCGAGTTACTCTGATCTGCTGTTGCTCACACGTGGATTCTGAGCATCCATCTGCATCTCCCTCTGCACCGTCTTGCACTTTGTAGTGTAGTCCTTTTCGGCACTTCTTTCTTTGGCTTTGAACATTGTCCATTCTTTTTGGGTTGGCTTTGCCAGCCCCTCTTCTCAATGGGCGGGCACTTTCTTCTAAAGGAAGCGCGGCCAGATTGACTGGTGGCAAAAGGGGGTACACTACAAAACACTGCACAACGCGTAGACGATGCAGAGAAGGCGCGCGGGGCGCATGAAATGAAATGGAGGCCAATACAAGCCGCTACATTGTGCAGGGCAAACTAGAGTCCAGGGCAAACTAAACAGGGCTACATACCACGGGAAAACGAAACCAAGGTGCCTAAGGTGACATCAGTGCAAAAAAGGAGGGTGGTAGGGCGCAAGTGGCTCTCAGCCCCTATCGTTGCAGGGCGCAGGCCGAGCTTTGGCGGCGGCCTCCGGCTTCCGTCAGGGCGACGTCTTTCCGCCAGCTAGCTTCTCGGACCTGCATCTCCTGTCTAGAGGTTACTGAGCGTTCCCTGGCTGATGTCTTAGTCCTAGTCGTTCGCACTCAGGCTCCCTCAGACTTTGTCCATTCTTTTGGGCTGGCCTTTCCCAGCCACCAGTCAATCTGGCCGCGCTTCCTTCTGTCGTCAATCTCAAATAGGCGAGCACTTTCTTCTCAGAGTTGAGGCGAGGTGTATTTGAGAGCTTGCAGTAGAGAAGGTACAAGTACAAGAGACTGAGGGCGGCGGTGGCGGCGGCGGCCTCCCCTGCGTCGTCGTGCTCGGCCGCTCCGGCCGCCCGTCAGCCCCCCCGCCGCCGCCATGGCCGCCGCCGCCCNCCCGCCGGGCCCGCCAGGCCGCTGCCAGCAGCGTCCGCGCGACGTCGTGGCAGCGGCGCGCAGAGGCCGTTCCTCGAGCCAGGCAGCCGGGCCACGTCGCAAGGTGCTCGCCAGCCGCAAACGTCCGGCCACCGCTGAGCAGCCGGCTGCTCAATGCTTCCTCTGGCAGCTAAGGTCTCTGCGCCTCCTCGTCATCTTGAGCTGCCGGCGTGAGGGAGGCCAGGAAGAGGCATAGCAGTGTGCCAAGAGCGCTGCGCCCATACGAGCGCTTTGGGGTGTGCCCTCAAGCAGCGCGAGAGACGACTGAGCGAGCCTGCGTCTGCTTCCGGCCAGGCGAGGGAGGCCCTGGACGATGGCGACCTGGCGCTGGAGGCACTGTTCGACCAGCTGGAGCGAGACCTGGAGGCAGACGACCTCGCAGGAGGCTCGGAGGATGATGATGACGACATGGAGGACTTCTCGGAAGAGGAGATGGCGCAGCTGGAGCTGGAGCTCCAGGAGCTGTTTGGCAGTGACGGTCACGACGGGGACGCTGGGCTTCCCACATCAAGCGGATCTGCTCCCAGCCACATTCCTGTACAGCCTGGTATAGTGACTCAAGGACCTACGGCCAAAGCACGGGACGATGGGAAGCCTGCAACAAGTGGGGCAGAAGTGGAACTAAGGCCTGGTGAACGGCCAGCTGAAGATAGTCTCCGGACGGATGAGCAGGGCACGGAGGTTGAGGAGGCACAGCCACGCAAGGTCCACTTGGCCCGTTGGCAGCTCAAGAAGCTGGCTGACGCAGCCAGGCAGGGACGGCGACACACCAATGTGAGTTTCTGCTTGTAGAGCCATCATATCAACCGGCGTCGGCGTCACTTGCTATTGGCTGATACAAGTAGGGCACTGAGTGTGGGCTTGCCTAGATTCTCTGCCTTAACGCTCAACGAGCCCCCTTGACCCGGGGGTTTGTATATGGGGCTTGGCCAGGTGAAGACCTTGGCAGCAGAGCTGCACCTGAGCAGAGAGGACGTGCTTGCGTGGCTTCGAGATCCTCCGGACCTGCAGGCTTTGGAAGTGGAGTTGGAGGCTGCAGGCCAAGCTGCACAGCAGAGGGCTATGAGTGCCAGGGCAGCAGAGGAGGAAAGGCAGGGTGCAAGGGCTCTGCCACAGACACCAGCGATGGCTGATGAGGAGGAGAACTTGCTGGATGAGCAGCAGTGGACCCCACATTTACAGCGTCAGTGGCACAGCCAGAAGCGGCTACGACGAGAACATTTGGCAACCTTTGAGCGTGTCTACGGCCAGTCCCACCATCCCTCTGTGAGGATCAAATTGGCTCGATAACTGTCTATGAGCAAAATGAGTAGCACCTATCTGGACATGCTGTGTACTTGACCTCTACATGCTCACTGCCTGCAATCCAACTTTGTGCAGGAATCTATGGTACAGAATCTGGTGCAGCTGACACACGTGCCACGACAGCGCATCTTGCAGTGGTTTCAGGAGCGCCGGCAGCAGCCTCGGCGGCAGGGTCAGGTGTAAGATTATAGTGCATGCTGCCAGCTACCTGCTCACAGAGACAAAGACACACTACTAGTTTCCTCGCGCAACAAGCTCAGGCAGCTGCAGTCGTGTATAAGCCACAGTCGTTCCATGCGTACCTGCATTAGCTATGAACAGCCTCAGTCCTTCCGTCGATACACCTATCCAGGCAGGCTATGATGACTGCACGTTTGTGAGTGAAGCTACTCTGAGCAGCTGCATTGTTTGCCTGACAGTACTGATGGCCTCATTGCGTTGGCAATGGGCTGACGGCAAATCTAGCTCCTCTGAGCCAGCTTGTCTGCTTGTCCTTCAAGGCAGTCTGTCTGCTCACCCAGGCAGGACCAACATCTCTCTGTCTCTGTGCCATAAGGCTGTGCTACGAATGATGCTGCACCAAGCACATGGGCGCAGAGTTGGTGGGAATGGATAATGGATGTGTGGATCGGAAGCAAAGACCTACATGGCTGCAAGGGACTGCCCACAAGTGGAGAGCAGGTAACAGGGCTTTGCAAACGACTCGATGCTGACCCAACAGTGAAGTAAGCTCATCGAAAGAAAAGCTCATCCAAAAGGACTGTGGAATGCCAGCCCTAGAAGAAAGGACAAGGTCTAAAGGGGCTGGAAGACGCTGATATATACACGACCAAGTCAGTGCCACCAAGATGGTCACTTGATAGACTATAGTAAGCAGCCGCAAGTCAGAGAGGCTAGCCGCCAGAGTAGTGCGACGGCAAGGAATTGCAGTGGCCGGGCTCCTTACTGTGGCAGGGTTATAGGATGCTCGTGAATCTGCAACCAGGCATGCTGGCCTGCTCGTGCTCTGCGCAGACAGACTTCGTCGGACGCGTCTGGCCAGCAGCACGACTCTGCAGCCTACTGCAAGCTCTCCAGCATGCCGCTGCTTCTGGCCTCTGCCGCTGTGGCGTCTGTGACGCTCGGTCGCGGGCCTCGGCTGGGCGGGGTGGGTGCTAAGGACTGTGGGGACCAGCAGGCGTCAGCTCCCTCGTGGAGCGGGTTGCGAAGGATGAGAACTTCGGTCAGGAGAGGAGGTCGGGCTGGCTTCGCGGCGCCGCGTACATCCAGCTGTCCGCGTCGATGCGCGCCTCCTCCTTGCGCAGCTCAGCCAGCACCTCCTCCTGGAGACCTGCCCAGCAGAGCGCCGGCTGGTCAGCACTGGGGAGCTCGACCACGGCAGCTGGCCCAGGGCGCCGTCCCGCCTGAGCCAAGCGGGGCTCGCTCGAGGCCTGGCTGAGCGCTCAGCGAGCACGGGAGGGGGGCAAGTTGCGGACAGCGGAGGGTGGCAGCGGCGCAGTCTGCGGCGAGGCTGATGCCGGCGGCGAGGTCGTCGAAGGGCGGGTCTGCGGGCGGCGGGGACGGCGGCGTGGGCGAGGGCGGCGGCGGGGGCNTGCCGGCGGCCGGCGCCACGCCGGGCGGAGGGCTGCGCCGGCGCGGCCTGCTGGGCTGCCATGTCTGCCCAGCAGCCGACCGACCCCAAAGCCCATCGTCTGCCACTGCCTGTACAGTAGTTACTGCCTCGGAATCTGCCACCCTTTCATATCATGCGCACCGCGCCTTCCCTATACCTGTGCCACTGGTAAAAAGAAGTGCTCGCCCTTAAGAAGACGTGCTCGCCTACAGAGAAGATGGGCCCAAAAAGAATGTCTTGTCCATTCTTTTGGGCTGGCCTTTCCCAGCCACCAGTCAATCTGGCCGCGCTTCCTCCTTAAAAGAAGGTGCTCGCCCATTGAGAAGAGGGGCTGGCAAAGCCAACCCAAAAAGAATGGACAATGTCCAAAGCCAAATAAAGAGGTCGCCCGTCGCTTCCATGGTGAACCGGTAGACTTTCCTGCAGCCGGGTCGCTGGCGCAAGTGTATCGCATGCGCTTGGCCGTCTCGCTGCAGAGGTCCATGGCCCGTGCGCTGCACCTTCGTGCCGGACGAGCCCTCGCTGCTGCCTCTGGCTCTGTCCAGGGGACCCACTTCCAGGACCCTAGCCTCTCTGATTTGCGGCTGCTTAGCAGGGGTTACTGAGTGATTTGTAGCTGCTTTCTTTCTTTGTGTGCTTTGGTTTCTTAGCGCTTCCTTAGGGCTTTTTGGCTTCGCTTTGAGGCTTGTGGAGCGTTTCGAGCGGTAATAAAGAGGAATGGGCCGACGGTCTCCGCGCCCGTCGCGTAGACCTGGTGGCCACCCCACAGGCCGGCGGGCCACGTCTTCTCCTGGACGTGGTGACCACCAACGCATACGACCGCTCACACCCTGCCCAATGTGCCACCAAGGTTGGGTATGCGGTCGCCTGCGCCGCCCGGGCTAAAGAGCAAGTACGCCGATCATCCGCGGGAAGACGAGTTCTTCCCGTTGGCAATTGACACCCATGGGGCGCTGGGCGCTCGGTGGCTCGAGCTGCTCACCCAGCTCGCCCGCCCACCATCGCCCGTCGCTTCCATAGGGAGCCGGTAGACTTTCCTGCAGCCGGGTCGCTGACGCAAGTGTATCGTATGCGCCTGGCCGTCTCGCTTCAGAGGTCTACGGCCCGGGCGCTGCACCTTCGTGCCGGTAGAGCCCTCGCTGCAGCCTCTGGCTCTGGCCAGGGGACCCACTTCCAGGAGCCTAGCATCTCTGATCTGCGGCTGCTTAGCAGGGGTTACCGAGTGATTCGTAGCTGCTTTGTTTCTTTGTGTGCTTGTCTTTCTTAAGAAAGAGGTGCCGAAATGGGACTACACCACAAACCACGGAAAAACACACAACGATGCAGAGGGAGGATAAGGGCTGGGAAAAGAAATGGCTCGCCCACAGAAGAAGAGGGGCTAGCAAAGCCAGCCCAGAAAAGAATGGACAATATCCGCAAGCCACAATGACCACAAAATGGTGCCGGAAAAGAAAAAACCACACTCCAGGACACGTAATAATGCACACGGATGCTCAGGGAGTGGGAAAGGCCAGCCCAAAAAGACTAGACAAAGTTCGAAGGGGTCAAGTGGCTGCCCTAAGAAGCTAGCACAAAAGGAACCAAGCAGCTACGAAACACTCAGTAACCCCTGCTAAGCAGCCGCAGGTTAGAAAAACTGGGCTCCTGATAGAGGGGCTTGCCTGTGTACCTAGGCCATCAGGCCCTCTTCCGCTCGGTCCCCGCTTGGTCCACCCTATCCACACATTATGAACACCCTCTGCATGCACTTGCTGGCTTTTCACAGCCGCTCTCTGCATTTCGATCAGCAGCCGCAGTTCTTCTTCCATCGTACGCTCCGCGTGCAGCAGCTTCCCATGCCTCCAGTGGGTGGCCCTTCTTCCAGCAGCCTCGCCATCATTGCTGTATGCAGCTGCCGGCCAGCTTCTGCACACCTCCACCACCAGCAGCAAGCTCTCCACTCGCCCTTGTTTGCACTGACGCCTGGTCCTACCTCGCTCTGCTACCAACGGCCCAGATACCCCGCCCCCACCTCCCTCTCCCGCCAGCCCCCCAAACCCCCAGCTTCTGGACCTTGCCAGCCGTGAAAGCTGGTCTGGAAGAGCTGCGGTGAGGCTGAAAGAATGCGAAAGGCAGGGCAGGAATCTGCTGCACCTCCCTTGGCCCACTGGTGTCCCAGCATCAGCCATGACGACAAGGCCCGACTGACTGGCAGCGTTCACTAATTGGTGCGAGCACTCCATCATCAGGTATACCTATTTGCGGGGCACAGACATTCTGTAAGTGCCAGCAAAGGACGAGAAGGCCGGAAGGCTGAGTATCGGGAGATTGATTGTGCATCAACTATTTGGCAGTGGAAGACGCAATCGATGCGCACTAGGCCCACCAGGCCCAAAGAGGGGGGCCTGCAGAGCACGGGCCGATTTGGAAAGACAAAATTTGTGCCGTGACTTGACGTCATGAACAATCTCAATCCCTGTGGCAAGAACATGGTGCAACAAGTGAGATGCCGAGCTGCTGATGGATGCATGCACCCCCCAACAAGCCGTTCCAGCCAAAGCGCGGAGAGGAACGTGTGGGACAACTCGGGCACTAACCATTGATACTTTGCTGCAACAAGGACCTCCTCGTACTGTTGCGCAGCATTGTCCCACGACAAGTCCTGCGACATAGCACGATGCTGGATGCCCCTCCAAGAATCCTTGAAGTCGCGGAAGGTGTAGACTGCATTGCCTGTGGCATGGATAAGGCTCCCAGCATCCGCCTGGTCGAACGTCCATCCAAGTCCCGAACTGGAATAGGGGTCAAATGCAGACACGGTGTCTCGAAGGCCGCCAACAGAGTGAACCACGGGAACTGTGCCGTAACGGAAAGCGTACAGCTGGTTGAGGCCACAGGGCTCAAACCGAGAGGGCATGAGCAGGATGTCAATTCCTGCTGTAATCCGGTGGGCCATGGCAACACTGAAGCCCACCCAGGACCGCACCTTGTCCTTGTGATTGTTCTCAAAGGTTCGCAACATGTCTTCCAGGTCCCCGCGCCCGCTGCCCAGAAGCACCAGCTGCAGGTCCTGGTCCATCAACCAGGGCATAGCCTCTGCGATAATGTCAACGCCCTTTTGGTAGTCAAGTCGCCCGATGAAACCCAACAACGGCACGTCTGATCGTACCGGCAGGCCAAGCTCTCGCTGTAGAGCAGCTTTACACTGCCCCTTGCCCTCGGCCAGCGACTGGAGGGAATAGTTCCGGTAGCCATCCGACTGCAGGTGTGCATCTGTCTCCGGGCCCCACTCGTGCTCATCGATGCCATTGACGACTCCCCGCAGCTTCCAATTGTGATTGCGAAGGACGGCATCAAGTCCCCAGCCTCCTTCTGGTGTTTGACACTCCCAGGCGTATCCATGCGACACAGCAACCAGTCGATGAGCCATGATGATGCCCGCCATGAAGATATTCATGTGCTCTCCGCCAATCGGATCAAACAGTCGAAACTTGTTGATGTAATGATCAGCAATGCCCAGCTTGGAAAACTCAGTCAAGGGGCCTCGGCCCTGTGGCAGCACGATAAACCATGTCTGGCCGTCAGAAGTTCCTCACGGACTACTGAAACATTGGATAAAATATCCTGCTTTTCCTGATGCACGATGATGCAATGATCAGCTGATGTTAATTGGTGGCTGCAAGTCGCCACCTTAACCAACCAAACTCCCCTCTCTGGTGAAGCAGAAGTGGTTTATCGGAGGACCAAGAGAACCTGATGCGCCATGTTGTGGATGACGAGCGTGGACCGAGCATACTGCATCAACCCATGATCGCGATAGTATGCCTGGAGAAAGACCGGGAGCAAGGCAGTGTGCCAGTCATTGGCAATGAATGCCAAATTGCTATCCCCATACGGAGCACCTCCACAAGGCACGTGCCAGGGTGCCTGCAAGCTCGCAACAACTTTAAGAACCGTCAGTGGACGTCTTTCATGCCTCAACGGATCTTGTCAATGATTGTATATGACGTGCAGGTGTGGGGTGGACCCCAGCCTGCAGCTCACCATGTCGACGGTCACATTGACTGAAGGTCTTTAAGAGCAGATTATCAGCACGGCCAAGCATGACTAGGTCTGAAATTGCTTGCTATGACAATACACATGGAGCATGACAAGGCCTTGCCAGCTCTCTCAAAGTAAAACCTTGTGTCAGCACTACCCTGCCAAGGCAATGACATGAAGAAAGCAGTAGGAGAGCTCCACAGAAGCTGGCATCCAACCTCAATGGCAGCTTTGCACAGCAGGATCATCCGGAATTGCACCTCCTGTGAAGCAGACAAGACCACCAATACATTTAGCAGCATCGCTGGTATGGCTGAGCCCCAGTGGGCTCTTCAAACTGGCAAAGCGCCAGCCGCTCATGCTCGAACTAGCAGCAAGCAACCCATGGAAGTGCATACCTCTCGAGACCCTCCATAGATATTATTAGCATGATGATGGAATACACTAGCATCCAAGAACACCCAGTCCACACCATCCTTGTAGCCATGGAAGTACCCAACCTCCATGTCCTGCGATGCCAAGGCAGGCCTCAGAAATGAACAGCGCGGCCTTCATGACAGGCACCTCCACTACAGGAGTCAATCGAGAGTGATCTGAGGCCACAATGAAGAGTAGCTGGCGGACCTGACCACCAATGTTAAATTGCTTCCTAGCTCCAGTCTCCCACGCCTCTGCATAATGTTTGTACCTGGGAGCGACAACCTGAGGAATGCAGGCAATGAGGAAGGAAGTCACAGCTCCTTCAGACGGGCACTTGGTTAGGTGCAGGAGCACAGGGCAAACAAGTGTACTACCTAGAGCACACTGCATTCGCACGGAGTGTCTGAAAGCTCAAGACAGACTTTCTGTGCAGCACTGTCGGCAGCTAGGATGCACAAGCAAGCTTTTCTTCTCAGCTCCATTACCTTGTACCTATCAGGCCAGCCAAAACCACGGGGGAATTTGTGCATTCAAGGGACGTGCGTACCATGACTCGATGGCCTCTGCGAGCCAATGCCTTTGGCAATGCTCCCACGACATCCCCCAAGCCACCTGCATTTGCAGATTGATTGTGAGAGCATGGGGACGGCTGCATAATGCTCAACAAGCGTGCTCGCCCCTAAGACGTGGCCAGGCCCGAGGCACTCATTTCTCTCTGTTCGTCGATCGGGTCCCACGAGCCCCGCAGCCCATGCCGAGGCGACAATCTACCTAAGATTGACCGTCATGTTCTGCAGCTGAAAGAGACAGGTGCTTCAGAATGCCGAGCCAAGCTTGCCTGTTTTTGACCAAGGAGCACATTCAGCAGCAACCACGACAATGTTCATCACATTCGGGCCGGCCAGCGGAGGGGCCGGGTCTTGGTGAGGAGGTGGGGCAGGCTCCTCCTTCCTCACTGGCTCCGCCACGGGAGGCGGCTCGTGCTTCTGTTCGGGTGGAGGAGGAGGGGCTTGCTGCTGGGGGGTGCGCGGCTGCCAGGGGAGCGTGCGGGCTGCAGGCTGCATGGGAGTAGACGACCGGGGCCTTGAGGCAGGAGCACTGGGTGCAGGTCTCGCTGCCATAGATTGCCGGCCTGTGGCCATTGCGGAACGGGCCTTGGTGGTGGAGGCAGATGGCCAGCTTGACGAGGGCCTGGCGGCAGGATCGAGCGGAGGCGATGCGGGGCTGGGCGCAGGCGCCGCGCCCTGGCTTTGGGCCTGGCCGGTCTCCCGCCAGGGCTCTGAGCTCGACTCGCCCGGGCTTTGGTTCGGATCCATCAGAGCTGCGTGCAGCTTCTTCCGCTCTTCGATCTGCAGCATCGCCCCGAGCGACCACATCGTCAGGCCCTCTTCCGGAAGCCCTGCTCCAGGTGACCGGCAGAGCAGCGAGCCGGCTGCCCGAGTGGGCCGCGGTCTCTACCAGGGCCTGTCCATTTAGTCGTGGCGGCAGCAGCTCGCTCGCTCACACTCACTCCTGCAGAGACGCATCGCAGGAGGGAGGCCGCCAGGGATGGCGAGGGGAGGGGCGGGGCAGGTCAGCTCACCTGCGACAGCAGCTCCCTCTGCATGGCCAGCAGGCGCTTGTTGTGCTCCTGCAGGGATGCGCGCCGGTCGGCCACCGCCTGCGGCGTGCCGGCGCCGTCGCCCCGCGCGGACTCATCGCCGTCACCCGAGCCGGCCGCCCTGGCGGCGCACCGGCGCGCC
>WELB01000214.1:89281-106251 GCA_009602725.1 Spirogloea muscicola
CCGGCCCCCGGCGCCTGCCCGCCGCGCCGCGCTCTCCGCGCAGCCCGCGCCGGGCGGCGACCTCCACGGCGCCCCCGAGCTGCAGCGCGCCCGGCTGCTGAGCGAGCTGTGCACGTGGGGCATCGGCGGCCCCGCCAAGCTCCTGGCCGAGGTCCGCGACCACGCCCAGATGGCCCGCACCCTCAGGTCGGCCGGCCCTCTGGCTGCTCACCGTGCAGGCCGGCTGTGCCCGCCCTTGTGCCCCCCACCGAGCTCATCGGCTCATCCGGCTGATGAGCTCGCGGCTTCTGGTACACCACCTGCCTCACCCCCGCCTGCCGCTCCGCCTCGCTCTGGCCTCCTCGTTGCTCCGCCGAAGATACTGCCAGCGCCACTCCATCCCCTACTGCGTTGTCGGCAAAGGCTCCAACTGCCTCTTTGACGACCGCGGCTACGACGGGTGCATCATCCTGAACCGCATCGACTTCCTCGAGCACGATGGCCACGGTCTCTACCGGGCCGGAGGAGGGCACCCCTTCAACCAGCTGGGCGTCACTGCTTCTCGCAACGGCTTCACTGGGCTGGAGTTTGCGTGCGGCATCCCTGGCACGGTCGGCGGAGCAGTCTTCATGAATGCTGGAGCCAATGGGCAGGTGCAGTCCTTCGCAGCAGGCTGCTGGCTGGCGCGCTCCACGATAGCTCCCCCTGCTAGCACGTGACCACGACACTCCTGCTACTGGCAGGAGAGCAGCGACGTCCTGAAGTCCGTGGAGGTGGTCACGCCAGAAGGCGATCAGAGAGTTCTCCACAGGGAAGAGGGAGAGCTGCCCTACTCTTACAGGTCGTCGCCCTTCCAACACGAGCACAAACAAGTGGCAATCGTTGCTGCCACGTTTGGTCTGAGTCCTTGCTCAGAAGCTCGTGCTCGTCAGCACGAGTACATGACCAGGTAAGCTTCACCAGCTAGCCCACCTTGCCACCTCGCTTATGCAGATGCTTTCCAATCCTAGTTTCAAGAGCAGCATAAAGAGGGCAGGAGCGCTGCGGGGGCGGGGCGGGTCAGGAAAGAAGAACAGTGCTTTGCTGGAGTGTGCACAGCTTAAGCATTGCTTACATGCCCATCCTTGACACTAGAGACAGCTGAGCCCTACTCGCATCATGTGCTCCTGAGAGCAGACCTTTGCAGGAGTGTGCGTTGCCTTTCAACATTGCTGCCTTGCCTTCTTTGGCCATCAGATAGAGCCCAACTCGCTACATGTGCTTCCGTGAGTTGGCCCTCTTGACATGCCGTTGCCCTGCTGGTGACCCCTGGTGATGTGCCCAGGCGGAGACAGACGCAACCAATATCGGAGCGCACTGCTGGATGTGTTTTCAGGAACCCACAGGTGGGGGGACTTTCGGCTGGGGCCATGATAGATACACTTGGCCTCAAGGGCTACTCAGTGGGGGGTGCCAAGGTCTCCCAGTTGCATGCGAATTTCCTCGTCAACCAGGGTAACTCCAGAGCTATGGATATGAAAGGCCTGATAGAAGCTATCAAGGCTCAGGTACAAGCTGCATACGGCATTGAGTTACAGGAGGAAGTGAGGCACATACCTTACAGGTAGCAGGGAGTAGCTAGCCGCTGAGGTGCCACTCTTCCAATAGGAGGTTGGCACAGCTATCGGCTAACTGGCACGCTTGCCAGCCTTGCCATCACTCTTCTGTCACTAGATTTGCAAAGCAGGCATCCACTACCCGTTAAAGCAGAGGCGCCCACCCTGCTATTCCAGGCATACATTGCCCGTTTAAGCAGACGCAGCCCACCCTATTATTTCATCATCCCTGCCTTCCACGCTTCAAGCTGCTGTCAAGCTCTCCTACTATCTCCCTGGAGTAAGGAAACAAGCTGGCCATGTTACCATTGATATTCTATCCAAGACACGTTTACTGCATTCTCGATGTACTTCAGCATCACTGCATCTTGATTCGATCATTCTCTTTTGGGCAGCATCTATGGGCACAGACTTAGATTTTCCACCATCTTCACAGGGAGTATGCTAAGCAGGATTTAGCCAGTGGCAACCGTGGCCTGTGTGGTGAGCTTTCAATGTCTCCGTGGCCTGTGTGGTGAGCTTTCAATGTCTCCGTGCATCACTCATGTGGCAAGCACAATAAAAGTCAACAACTTCAGTCAGGAGACAGAAGCGCTCTCTTATGGATTGTGCAGGATAAGAGCAACCAATCACTTTGCAGAACAACCTGAGTGACCAATGTCACATGGAGAAGTGGCTCAGAAGTGGGAGGCAAAAGTGGCTCGAAGGGACAAATGGCAGTGGTCAACATCAAAAGGTTGACAAATACATGTGGGTAAAATTGGGTCCGTGTTGCAGACACTGGAGTCAGAGGGGAGCATTAGTGGTTGGACTCCGCAGTCATACTAAGAGCAGGCTGGCTTTCACAACCAGGGCAGTTGTGCAAGCTTTCATGGACATAGGCATCACAATCGAAGCAGAAGTGCTTCTTACACCTCGGGCAGGCCAGCCGTACTCCTCCAAAGTTTCCAGCTGCAAGTGGATAAACAGTTAATTTGCATACCGCTGAGAATGAAGTCCTACTCAAAGAGAGTCTTACTGAGAACGTCTGACTGCTAGGCAAGAGCAGGGGCACTCAACTGGATAGGGGGAGCAGCTGCTGGCACCCAAAGCATGACTGTGGCTGGTCAGGTACTTGGAACCGTGGCAGGCTCTGGGAAGTTACTGACACTTCCTCGTAAGGAGGCACCGGAAACAGATGATGGTAAGACCGTGCGAGGTGTGGTGATGACACTACCGTGAGGCCACACACAGGGCATTCGGTGGGCAGCTCACAAACTCGTACCCTGCAAGATTCCAAGCACTCCTGAGTCAGCAAGTCATCAAGGTCCTAAGAGAGGACTGCAGGTGTGCAGCTGCGTAACGTCCTCACCTGCAGCGAGGGCAAGTATAGCCACCGCCAAGACGAAGAATGGAGTGGCAGGCGCACAAGGCGGCAGACCCTTCAGGTGCACGCTGGGGGAAGCCCATACGGACCAGAGACGCAACCGCCGCTTCTGCCAGCGTGGGAGGGGGGGGTGCATGCTCTAGTACCAGCTCCTGCAGATGGCTCTGGCATCAACAGTGTGGAGATTGTCATCCAGGACCCTTTGGGTTGTCCTCATCAATCTGTTGGTCATGCTGGCTGGCCCCGAGTAGCTAAGTGTAAGGGTTCATCAGAGAAAGTGTGCCTAGGGCGTGTCTGCAATCTGAGAGATGCTGCAGACCTCGGACATGGCGACGGAGTACCTCCCTCCTGTCTTTTCGCATAAGACTTTGCAGATATAGAGCTCCGCTGACAAGCCCACAACCGAGCACCGGATGCGGGACTCTCTGGAAGTGTCACAAGGCCGGAAGCAGGTTTGTCAATGGCTTGGCAACCTGTGCATGCCCTGTGCCAGATCTTCCGAAACCTTGGCTAAGTGTAGATGCAGCTGGTTTCAACTGTGGCAGTAAAGGTGCAGGGCAGATAGTCAGACTTCCACATACTTGCATCGTTTTATGGAAGCAGTGACGTCGCCAGGGTCGCAGGTGCAGAGTGCAGCATAAAGCATGAGAATCTCCCGCTGGCCATAAGATGGTATCTGAGAGAGCGAGTCACGTGCGAGGTCCAGAGCGTTCTGGGAGATACGTGACAGACTTGTCAGCAGCAAACCTTGGTTTGGCAAATCTGCTGTTAGTCCAGCATCTAGCCGCAATTGTGCAGCAGCCCGTAGGAGCCCGGGCAAGGTGACCACGCTTGCACTCAGGTGGAGCAGTAGAACGAGCAGGCTCGGAACCTGGATAGAGGCATCGCCCACACACGTCAGGTTCTTGCGCAGCTCTCGGATGTGGTCCTCCGGGTTGCCGGAGAGCTCTGTCAGGCGCTCTGCTACGCCCTTGCGTAGTACGATAATGCCCACGTGACTAAGAGGGTTCTGGTCAAAGAACTCCCGCACAAAAACCTCCACACTTGCTGCCTCAACAGCCATCCGACTTGGCCGCAGGTCCATCTCCTGCGCAGCCTGCATCTTGCCAGGTCGGTCTCGGCGTCAGCATTGCATCAGTATTGTCGCTCATCTTGCGGCAAGATGTACGGAACGGTGTGACTGCTATGCAGCAGCCGAGGGCCAGGCCCGTTGAAGAGGTGGCCTCCATGAGCTGCACGATACTCACACAGGAGAGGTCCACGATCAGGTAGAGGTAGCGAATCATGCCACGTCGAATGCGAGCGGCCGGCGCTTCCAGGAAGCGACGACGCCTTTCACGCTGCTGGGCAGCGATGTTGACCGGCTTGAGCAGGCCAGCCTCATCCTCCTGCAGCAGAGCTCAAGGAGGGAGGACTATCGACTATCAGGCAAGTAGCCATGTGGAGAGCAGCAGAAGAAAGAGTCTGAGCTGTGGGCAACTGGCTGCAGAAGGGGAAGGGCCACCAAATCTGTGGCAGCCAGCAAGGGCGTGAGGACCTGCAGAGCCTCCCAAGAACGGTCGTCAGCGTAGGTCCGCTGCCACGCTTCCAGATCACGCTCGGCCTCCTCCGCCTCGACATCACCGTCCTCATCCATGGCCTCTGGCGGAAGGTCGCCATTAGTGTGACTCATAGCGAGAGTGGTGAGTCAAACGGGCGGCCAGGAGGGTGGAGGCCAACGCCAGGCAAAATGGCGGCCAGAAAGCGTGGCCTCAGGAGGGAGCGAGGAATGGGTGGGGTCACAGTTGAGGCTCTTTGAGCTCTCTGCATGCCGAGGCCTGCCCGAAAGTTGCCAGAGCCGCCAGAGTTGGAGCACGATCGCACAACAGAGTCTTAGGCAGAGCGCACTTGTGCTTCAGCTTCTGATCCTGTGTGCACCAGGAATTTCACGAGGCTTGCATGCTGGAAGAGCCACAGTTTGCCAAATACAGCATCTCAAGTGACATGCTGCTCAGTATCCTCCACTGTTACAGTGGGTCACCACGCCAGGTTCCAGCAATGCTGCACATGCTGCTCCGAGGAAGTGCTGGTAGAGTTGACGAGCTTCACGATGCTCGGACCTTGCAGGCCTGAGGTGTTTTTGACTGCGAGGTGTGTGGCTTCCGGAAACTGGAGTACGAGACAGTCCTGGCACTCTGGAGGCTGCGTCCACGTCTTCTGCACTCGCATCGCTGGCCAGTCCGATATCAGCTTCGGTTGGGCTGCAGCACGGACCCCACCGTCCAGCGAGTGCCCCCTGGAATGCCTCTCCACCACCTCGGGTGTGCGGATGCGGCACAGAGGGCGAGGCCCACACCGGAGCTGAGCCTGTGTGCGAGAGCGCAGCCACGGCGCCACTCCCACGTCATGGCCCCGTCTCTTTGGCCTTGGGCTGGCCTGGGGCGATGCACTGGGCCTTGCCTGCTGCCAGCCAGTACGCCAGGAGAAGGGAGCGGCTACTGATATTAAAGAGTCGGCTGTAAATTGCCAGCCAGATGCATACAGGTGTTCGTGACGGAGCCAAAGGCTAGGCAGACAGGGCGCCCTCAGTAACCCCTTGTCAGCAGTAGCAAGTCAGATGAGCTGAGGGGAGGAAGAGCAACCCCGGTGCGCAAACCAGAGGCTGCGGCAAGCCCGGCAATGCAAAGCAAATCGCCTGGGACCGCTGTAGGCACATGGATGAACGCATTCGGTAGCAGGAAACAAGACCCAAAGGCACCGAGCCACCGGGAAGGAAAGTGCTCGCCTATTGAGAATAGGGGCTGGAAAAGCCAGCCCAAAAAAGAATCAACCAAGGACGAGAAGGGGGCCAGGTGCCGAAAAGAAGGGAAATACACAGCTAGGCATCTAGACAACTAGACATGACGAGGCCAGGGGAAGCGCTAAGGAAAACAAGCACACAAAGAAACAAAGCAGCTACGGATCACTCAGTAACCCCTGCTAAGCACCGGGAAGGGCTGCACCCTGTTCCCGGCGCCGCTGTTCAGCTTGAGAGGCCAGCAGCGTAAGTAACGAGGACCACGGACCCCCGTAACACCCAAGGATGTCCATGGCCAGGGGAGGCAAAAGGTATCATCCGCCGGGCGGTCCTCGTACTTGTGCAACTTCTTCTGTTCGGCCACCTTCTTCTTCTTCTTTGGGCGAGCTTCTATGGGCGAGCTCTTTCTTCACGGCATAGCCGGTCTCAGAAGTAACGGGGCCCTTCGTCCGGAAGCTGTCGGACGACGTCCACGAGGAGCCGCTTGCCACCTCCCAGGGTGACGCCAACCAGATCGACACGCCTCGTCCGAGGGACCCCGTTGCGGATTTGGACGGGCATCACCCCGGTGCTCTCCAACGCCACTTGATATCCCGCCAGGGGAGGAGGAAGATGGAGAAGGCGCGCGAGGCGCATGCAATGAAATGGAGGCCAATTCGAGCCGACACATTCTTCAGGCAGACAGGAAGGGAAGAAGGGCTATTTTTCTTTCCAAAAGCAAGAAAGTGGCTCTCCCGGAAAGGTGCTTCCAGCTCGCTATGCCCCTCACCTCATGGTTTCGGTTTCCGTATTATGTAGCCCTGTTTAGTTTGCCTTAGACTCTGCCTGAACAATGTGTCGGCTTGAATTAGAAATAGAGAGCTCGCCCATAGAAGAGAGGGGCTGGCAGAAGCCAGCCAAAAAAGAATGGACAAAATCCAGAGAGCTACAGGAGAATCACTCAGTAACCTCTGCTAAGCAGCC
Source organism: Spirogloea muscicola (assembly GCA_009602725.1). Classification (NCBI taxonomy): domain Eukaryota; kingdom Viridiplantae; phylum Streptophyta; class Zygnematophyceae; order Spirogloeales; family Spirogloeaceae; genus Spirogloea; species Spirogloea muscicola. The sequence goes on from WELB01000214.1 coordinate 95,961, forward strand.
GTAGGTCGGAGATGCTAGGCTCGTTGAAGTGGGTCCCCTGGCCAGAGCCAGAGGCAGCGAGGGCTCTGCCGGCACGAAGGTGCAACGCCCGGGCCATAGACCTCTGCAGCGAGACGGCCAGGCGCATTCGATACACTTGCGCCAGCGACCCGACTGCAGGAAAGTCGACCGGCTCCCCATGGAAGCGACGGGCGATGGTGTGGCGGGCGAGCTGGGTGAGCAGCTCAAGCCACCGAGCGCCCAACGCCCCATGGGTATCAATGGCCAACGGGAAGAACTCGTCTTCCCGCGGATGGTCTGCGTACTTCAGCTCTTTGGCCCGAGCAGCGCAGGCGACCGCATACCCAGCCTTGGTGGCACATTGAGCTGGGTGTGAGCGGTCGTAGGCATCAGTGGTCACCACGTCCAGGAGAAGACGTGGCGCCCGCCGGCCTGTGGGGTGGCCACCAGAAACGCCGGGCGTGGAGACCGTCGGCCCTTTCCCCTTTTCTCCATCCGCCTCTCGTCCAGAGCGAGCGATTTCTGCTTTGTGCAGAGATCGCTAGCAGGTGCATCGGTGCGCTTCCCCTGGCCCCCTTCTCCCCCAGTCAATCTGGCCGCGCTTCCTCTTCTCGTATTCTGTTCATTCTTATTTGGGCTGACTTTTCCAGCCCCTATCCTTCGTTTCTTTGTGTGCTTGTTTTTCTTAGCGCTTCCCCTGGCCCCCTTCTCGTCCTTTGTTGATGCTTTTTGGGCTGGCTTTTCCAGCCCCTATTCTCATTGGGCGAGCACTTTCTTCGATCTCTCGTTTCGACGTCTTTCCGTCGGCTAGCTACTCAAACTTGCATCTCCTGACGAGAGGTTGCTGAGCGAACGTCCCTGGCTGATGTCTTAGGGCCTGTTTACACTTGGTCACCGGGTCGTGTCAAGGGGTACGTGTCGCGCGGTGTATGGAACGGCCGGCTTTACAGCCTTGCGGGTGCGGGGTCATGGTCACTCGCCACGGAGGTGCCACATCGGACGCTGACGAGGACTCTTTTTGGGCGGCGTTAAGGAGAAAACGCGCGCGTTTGCCACGAGGGCGGCCGGAACTGGGCCCTCCTCCCGAGGAGAGCCCAGTCTTGACACCTCCTCCCCCCCCCCGTCCACCCCCTTCGGACCCCAAGTACGCTGCCCGGCCTGCCCGAATTGGAACAGCTGGCACCCCCTTCCCTCCAGAATACACGGGTTTTCAAATACGAAAGTCCCCCGCCCGTGCTGCCCTCCCGCCTCCCTCCCGGCAGCTCTGGCCTGCAGCGCTGTCATAGCGCCATCCTGATTGCCAAAGGCCGCGCAGTCCCGCAGTCGCCAGGGCAGCAGCAGCTGGTGGCTGCCATGGCAGCAGCTGACATACCGCCCGTAGTTTTCGACAGCGGCAACGTTGCCTCGTCGCCTGTGACACCTCCACCAGCGCCAACAGCGCCAGCTGGTGGGGGCACTCCGCTGCGCGGGGGCATGGAGCCAGTTCGCATCCTCGACCTCAAAGTTTCCATCCGGGAGCAGCAAGGGCGAAACACCGGTGCTGGCGCAGATAGCAGCCCCGGCGATGACGGCCGGGGCTCGTGGAGACATGAGTGGGTACTCACACTCGTACAGGCCAAGGGAGCCGCTGATTTGGCCAAGAAGAGCGGCGTGGTCAAGCAAGGTGAGCACAAGGGCTGCACTATTGCACCATCATTGCGAACGGTCTTCCGCGACAACAGGTGTCACTGAGCCACTGACCGCCTTTTCTTGTCTGCTTCAGGCCAAGCGCTGGCTGAGTGGAAGCAAATACTCACAGCCATCGTCGGGAAGCATCCGAGCTTTGACAAGGATATTCAAGCCTGCCGGCAGAAGTACAAGCGCCTCGACAAATTCTACAAGGCGGAAATAAGGAAGAGGGGCACGAGCGGCGAGGCGGCACCAACTCTTCGTGGCACTGCGGCCGAGGTCTTCGACACCATCGACTCATACCAGGGATCGATGCCAAATGTTTGCACAACAGCACATCTTGACAGCACCGGCTGCTCGACCGATCTTCCGGGCATGGCGCCCAGGGAGGAGGCCTCGACAAGTCAGCGGAAGAGGAAGGCCGACGAACAGACAAGTCGGCTGGAGACCTTGCTGACTCACATGGTAGAACAACAGCAACAGCAACTGCAGCAACAGCACCAGCAACAGCAGCAACAATATATGCAACAGCAACAACAGCATCAGCAACAGCAACAACAGCTTATGCAACAGCAACAACAGCATATGCAACAGCAACAACACCATCAGCAACCGCAACAACAGCATCAGCAGATCCGCCTCCGCCTCCGCCTCCACCTCCGCCTCCACCTCCGCCTCCACCTCCGCCTCCGTCTCCGCCTCCGCCTCCGCCGGGCACAGCTGCCAGCGGGCCAGGACGGCCATCGTGATGCAGCAGATCCGCCTCCGCTCGGGACCCATGCCTGCAGGCCTGGTCGGCAGCAGGAGGGGGGAGCGTGCGCCTGCGGGGGCGCTCGACCAGGCGGCGGGAGGCGGCGCTGCTGCGGGGGTTTGAAGCTGCTGCCCTAGCGCGCCGGGCAGCCGATCCGACCTGGCGGGATTTGGGAGGTGATACCGCACGTGGCACCGCCTCGGCCTCCGTGGCAGTGACCAAACCCTTGACCCCGCGGTCAGCACGTGCGTGACCGCGTGACCAAGTGCAAACAGGCCCTTAGTCCTAGTCCTTCGTACTCCGGCTCCTTCAGACCTTGTCCATTCCTTTGGGCTGGCCTTTCCCAGCCACCAGTCAATCTGGCCGCGCTTTCTTCGTTTCCCATCCCCTGCCTTATGTCGCAAGAGCGGTGGTGTACTCCCCACGCTTGCTCCAGCATCCCATCCTCGCTCTCCCCGGCCCTCCTTCACGAGTCCCGCTGGCCTGCAGCTCCCGCGGAGGCGGCCTCTCTGCGCCAAGTACCCGTCTGACCCACTTGAGCCACGCCTCTCCTGCAGTTCATGCTGCTGTGCCAGCATGCCGAGCTGGGCAGCCACTTTCGTGTAGCTGCGCGCTGCCTTCTCCTCCTCGGCAGCCGGCCTGCCTCCTCCGCGGCCGCGCCTGGGCTGGCCCCCAACCATCAAGCTGCGGGCGGGCTTGCGCCCGAGGCTGGCACCTCCCAATGCTGCTCTCCACACTCTGACCCACCCCGTGGCTGCCCCCTCTCCCCCCTGCCTCCCCGCAACTCGCAGCTCCTCTCACGCGCAGGCTGCCTGCAAGCACCTCTGCCCTTCATTCCCTGTCCTTCCTTGCCCCGCAGGCATGCGTGCCCCCGCAAGACGCCAGCTCTTCACCCTGTCCGGGCCGCCACCTCCCGCCAAGCCTGCTGCCATGCCTCCTGTGACCCTGCCGCCCGTCTGCCTGCCAGCAGGCGGCTTCCCAGCAGCCGTTGACTCCGTCGTCACAATCATTACTGCCGCCTTGCCACTGGGCACGCCAGAGGCTGCTGCTGTGAGGACAACTTCCAGGACCCGGCGATTGTGCCTCCCTAAAGTACCCAAGGGCACACTTGAAGCACCAGTGGCTCCCAGTACCACATTGCTGGTCCCCATACACAGGCAGCCACGGAGGTTGACCCGTAGGCAAGCGGCAGCTTTGGAGCAGGGTGACACCTTGTCCCGTTCAATCGTGGCAAGAGAACTACACAACAGAGCACAGCAGCAGGTAGAGGAAGGTGCTGCCAATCAGCAGGTGGATGCAGTCTCCAGGCCGCGGACAGCTTCTGCACAACAAAGATCCAAGGCGGCAGCACCTTCCCTTGATGCATTGGCTAGCAATGAGCCTGGTGCTGCGGTGCCTGTCGCTGCCAAGGGGATTGCCAGCATGTATGGGGAGGCTGCACTTGCTGCCGCCGTCGAGCATCTGCGAGCTGCTGATCCCATTTTGGCAACTGCAATCGCTTCGCATACATTGCCCAAGCAGAGGTGAATCTACCAGGCTGGGATGCTATGGATCCTGCAGTGCCTGTGCTTGTCGACTCCCGGACCACTAGGTCAGAAGAGAAAGCGGGGCGTACTAAGCAAGGTGAAGAGGCTTGCTGGAGCCGCCGCAGCTCAGGACGATCTTGACTTGTCCACACAAGTGTCAGGTAGTGCCCTCTGACATGAGACTAACAATCAAGGTCTGTGCACCCACAGGGAGTTTACAGGCGCTTTCAGGGCACTTTTGCGAAGCATTGTTTTCCAGCAGCTGGCAGGCTCAGCAGCTTCTGCAATACTGAAGCGCGTTGTGGCACTCTGTGGGGTGAGGTTCTGCAGAATTTTTCTTTCCAAATCATTGTAAGGAGATGCTGTCCCGTGCAGACCGTAAGGTGGACATCCTGGTCACTTGTCGGTCCTTACAGAGCACGCTCTGCTTTTGGAACTTAAGGCAGTGTGCTTGTTGCGCATGATGTGCAGGAGGAGGAAGCGGCGGTCACCCCAGAAGCAGTGCAGCAGCTCACAATGCCCGAGATGCGCAAGGCTGGGCTATCAGAGCGCAAAGCCTCCTATCTGCAGGACCTTGCCAGCCACTTTGCGGATGGGAAGCTCTCGGATGAGACCATCTTGCTTATGGACGACGATGCGTTGATGGAGTCCCTCACAGCTGTCAAGGTAACGTATGTTCAAGCGAGTCACTGAAGGGAAGAGATGCTTTGTGGTGGCTGACTCCTACTGCCATATTGTCCTTGGATCTTGTATATGACACTATTGCGGTCCTTACAGGGCATCGGACCGTGGACAGTGCACATGTTCAAGATGTTCTCTTTGCACCGGGCCGATGTCTTGCCAGTCGGGGACCTCGCTGTCCGCAAAGCCTTCCAGCGACTCTACTCCCTCCCTAAGATGCCAGATCCCACTGAGATGGAGACTTTGGCAGAGTGTTGGCGGCCTTACCGGTCTGTAGGGGCATTCTATCTCTGGCAGACTGCGGATGTCGGGTCTCCTACATCCAGTACAACGCCTCCTTCAGGATCTGCTGCTCCTCAGAATGCGATTTTTGAGTTATGAGGCTCTGGCCACATGCACGCTTACCTGTGTCCACAGCTGATGTCAATGCTGGCTTGAGTTGGCTGCCAGAAAGCAGGTTGATGCATACCTGCTCAGCAGCTGTCGATAGCTCGGCACACCCTCGTTGACAACGCAGTTATGTAATCAATGCTGTAATCGCAAGATGCATCAGGTATATGCTGTCCAAACGTGATACCCACACAGCAGTAAGCAGCAATGTATGCACTCTAGATTAGCATCGTCAACTCACAGAGGCCACTGAAGTGTCACGCATATGCACTGTGTTGACACCAATAGTGGCATGACCTAAGGGGGTCGAGGTCAACACGTGGGACTCATGAGTTGCTCTCCATTTATAGCAAAGCACCACGAGTATGCGGTGCAGGGTCCTGAATGAAAGTTTTTGCCATGAGTATTCTTCGTCTTAGGAGGAAAAGGAAAGAGATGAAAGAATCAGTCTGAATCGTCACATAGCCTGCACCCCGGTAGAGTGCCTGAGGGGCTCTATCTACTATTCTACAGTGCAAGCAGATCTGCTTGTGTCCCAGGAATGTGGTCATTGTCTCGGCTGCCGCCAACATCTGCTTGCCAAGGCCACGTCTGCGATCAACGAGCATATCCAGGACTTCGTAAGAGTGCGGGAGATGCCCCTGGCCCCTGTCTGAGCATGTGCAATCCATCAAGGGCACCCAAAAACAGACACCTCCATTGTGCATTCAAATTGGGTGAGATGAGAAGGAGGGGAAAGTGGAGGAACCTGCGCAGTCCGTGGGCAATCGCCATGTTGCAGAGGTAGGTGGAATGAGAAGGGGGGTCTAGAGTTGGGAAGACGGGCCGGGAAGTTGATGAAAAGGAGAGCTCTACTGTGCCAGCTAGCTGGGCTGATGAGGTGCTCCCTCCTCTGTCATCTTGGAGGTAGCCTAGGGGAGCGCAAAGTGGAGGTTCTGGCTGCCCTGGGGGTATCAAGTAACCTACGAGGATCACGCCGCGGGGGACAGCGAGCAAACGAGTCTGCAGGTACGACAACACCTGCAGCGGCCAATGCAACCTTATCGGCCAGTGCGAAGGCAGCTGCACTAGTACTGGACCTACGAGCCACCAGGCTGGCTGCGGGCCTTGATCAAAGCATGTCGGCAATTTATCGCGTGGCCTCCATCGTAGATGAAGCCAATCACGGTACCTGAAGGCGGAGGAGAGGCCGGAAACTGAAGATGCCCATGAGGTCCGAGAAGGAGTCTGTGAGAAGGTCAGCCGCCGGCTGCAGGCTGGCCTTCGACATGGGTCGCACCTGCGTGTGCAGAGTGCCGCGAGGAGTCAGCCCAGGCTGCCGTGACGCCTGCTGAGACGCCGATGACTTGGCGTGCGCATGCTTCACAACAAGGACTACTGAGTGCGCGTGCAGCGCCTGCAGCGCCTGTAGCGGGGGTGAAGGCGGAGCAGGGGAAGCGGGTGCGGAGGCTGCGGGTTGTCCGGAGAGGAGGCGGCTGTACCACGAGCAAGCCAGCGGCGCTGCGGGACCGGTACTCGAAGCTACGCACGAGCTCCAGGGCGCCAGCCTGTGCGACGCCATTGGAGCCGCTGCGCGCGGCCGCGCTGTCCGGCTGGGCGCCGCCGCTGCCGGGCGGGGAGGAGGGCCCTTCCTCGTGCGCGGCGCCGGGCGAGGCCGNCCGCCGCCGCCGCCGCCGCAGCGGCGGGCGCCATGGCCGTGGGAGGCCGCCTCCTGTTGCCCCCACCGGTAGCACCAGTGGCTCCCCTGCTCCTCGTGTGTCTAGGGTGTAGGGTTCAGTGCCAAGACCCCCCTTATCGGCACTCCGTTCATTCTTTTCGGGGCTGGCTTTTCCAGCCCCTATCCTCCATGGGCGAGCACTTTCTCTTATGGGCGTTGCCTTCGTACTTGGCCACTCAGGGCCCTCCATCACTCACTGAACCCTCCACTCTGTCCGGCCCCCTCCTGCTGGCTGCTGGCTGGCTTTCGGGCGTCCCCTTCGTTGACAGAAAACTCTTCCATAAGAGCGCGATGACTGCCATTGGCCAGCCCAGAGAGAGTGAACAAGGTCTGATGGTTCCAAAAACACCACGACCATGCAAGAGACTACAGCAACTGAGAGCTTAGCAGCATGTCACTTTCTCGGAAGTAACAGCTCACTTCTCCTGCGCCTGCCTTGACTCGCCCACTCGGCCTGCACCTCGCCTCTTTCCGCCGTTCCCGATGCCGCGGGCCTCACCTTGCCTGCGGCCTATCTCGAAGGCTCTTTTGGAAGAAAGGGATGCTTCCCGGGAGGGGCAGAGGCTGGGAGAGGCCAGCCCGCAAAAAGGAGCGGAAGAATTGCGGATGGCCTATCACAGCCATTGCACGCAGTGCAGGAGCTTTCTCTGGGAAGAAGAGAGCGGCTGCTGATATTGGCCAAAACGGCTGTGAAAGCCAGCCGGGTGCAGACAAAGGGTGCTCATAATCATATCAGTGGAGCCACATCACAGGCTAGGTAAACAGGGCGCTCATTAATAACCGCGTGCTAGTGCTAACAAGTCAGACAAGCGACGCCCCCAGCCCACCACCCCCCCCCCCCTCAACCTTCGAGTGCGGCAGCGCACCCTGCAACGTGCACATCTGTGTTTCCGTGGCAGGCACCGATTGACTTGCTGTCGTAACTTGTCCTGGCTGCCTATACAGCCGCATACCTTCCAGAATATAATGAATGAACAGCGCCCTCAGAATGTCTAAGTCAGGCCTTGACTTGAGTTAGTCACCAATTGGTAGCCTCTACTCCTACAGTGAAGGTCCAGAAGCAGCAATGAATGAAATAGGGGGGCGCCCCAAAGAGGGAAGAGGGTAGCAAAACGGCAGTCCCAGCTGAGGGGGAGCCCTGGGACTATGCAACAGTACCATCACAGAGGCTCGCAAGAAGAGGCTCCACGCCAGGGTGGCAGGTTGAAGTGCACCCATCAAGCCCCAGCTTCCTGCCTCCGGTCATGAGCACGGCAACCCGGCCCACTGCATGTTCGTCACAGGGCTCGTGCACGCCATTGATCGGAAGCTCCGAGCAATCAGCCCGAAAGAACAACGAGCTGGCCACGGATCGCTCCTGCTGGATTCTCAACTGTGTAGACCTGGACATAGTGGGCCTTTGGGTTGGTGAGGACCACGCCAACCACATCGGGGTCTACTTGGACACACCCTGAGCGGATGATGGGCAGCCCCAATCCATACAGCAGTATCTTGATCCCCCCCTCGTATCCAGCGTAAGCCTGCAGACAGCTCCCCAAGTCAGCGACTAAGCTTGCGGCAATGCTTCATAGCAGCACTGCAGGCCTTCCACAGCTGTGCTGCAGGGAGGGGGAGAGCGTCCATACCGCATGGATGTGAGCCTCAGTGACATTCCCAATGGTATCGGGGTATGAGAAGGTGAAGCAGACGCCTCCACCTCCAAAGCGGCCCCGGAACGAGCCAACACCCGTGACTCCGACGGGCTTGGTCCCCACCTCGTTCTCTGGCTTGAGAGCACTCGCCAACAAGATTGTGTCCGTGAAGCTGCCCCGCACGACCCCCCTTGGAAATTGCTTGTTCCGGCCATTGAAGTAATAACCACGAGGGTCAGCCAGGAGTGCCCGGACGGCTGTCAGCGGTGGCGTGACGCCATTGAAGCTGGACACGTTGGCGGTTCCCGGACCGAAGAAGGTGATTGTGACGTTCCCACCCTGGCCAGGCTTGCCCTTTCCAATCACAGCTGACGTGAGCGTACCCACTGCTCCGCTAGCTTGGATGTTGTAAGTCACAGAGAAGGTCGTGAATCGGAGCGCCACAAACCCGCTGCCCGTGCCAGAGCCTCTGGCAGGAGGCACCTCCTGGTCCGAGCTTACAATGGAGTACAGCTGAGGATTCACCACCAGCTGGCCACGCCCGCTACCTGTCAGGCAGTAGCAACAATGACAAGGATGTGACATGTAATACACGCAGAACTTTGAGCCAGATCGTTGATGGTCAAGAGGTCCGGCCCGGCAGACCTCTCATCAAGGAGAGGCTTTGGAAGAGTACCAGTGGGGTAGCCTTTTGAGGTGAGCTGCACATAGTAGCCGTTTGGATTGGCCGCTATGGTGCGCATCAGCGGTAGAGGAGAGTACACGCAGCCAGTCAGGCTGACCATGGAGTCCTTGGAGAAGAGCTTCTGTACAAGCACGCCAGAGGTGCCTTTGATGCCCTGGTAGACGCCAGCACCAGTCGGCACCTCCATGTACGGCCCAGTCCTGATCTCATAGCACATCTTGCTCAAAGTGCCGATTCCGCCGACAAAGTTCACCACGACAGATGCGGTAGCATTCTGCAGGGGGAATGCTGGCAAGACACGACGAGCAGCAACGAGGTCAGCCTCCGAAGCAAGTCCGACATACACTACCTGTTCACTACTTGCAGCCTGTATGCCATGCACCTTTCTTGAGATGCAGCAGCGACACCGACGAATTGCAGATATCTATGACTTACCGGGAGCAGGCGTTGCGGCACTGGCGTTGGCAGCGAGAGGCATGAGGGAAACTCGGCCAGACATAGTCACGGCCCCGTCATCGTCACTTTGTAGAAGCCTGCGGCGTGTCGCAGGAGGCGGCGTGGCGGTGATATTGGCAGAGGAGTTGCTGGCAGGCAGGTTCATGACATTGTTGCCAGTCAAGAGGGCGAACTGTGTGGGGATGAACGGGCATGTAGTTCCAAAGTAGCACTGCACACCATGCACGCACGAAGGGCGTCAGCATGGGAGCGGGAGCTGAGGCGTGCATGGCTGAACTCCGAAGAGTGTCAGCAACCGCTACACGCAGCATGTAATCCAGGAGTTCACTAGTCGCCGGTCGTCGTCCAGCGTACACCCCTGCGACAACCCCGTGCAAGACGGATGCACGCATATCAGGGGAAGAGCAGATGGCAAAGTACCGAGAAATCGCAGTTCTGGATGTAGGAGACAGCCGTGTTGATGCCGGGGCACAGCTGGAGAAGCTGGTTGGATATCTTGCCATAGCAATCACAGATGTTGGTCCGTATGCCCAAGACGTCGTTCCTGCGTCGGATCAAGTGCGAGGACAAATTGGTGAGCTCCGGTGGTGTGTGGGCAGGCTTACTGGAGATCGGGGCGATGGCACCCAGGGCCCATCCGACACACAAGCCTGGCAGGTCGCATCATCTGGCGCTTGCCCAGCTCCCAGCTGGATGGAGACGTGCGACCTCCCGACCAACCGGCACCCGAGAAAAGGTGGGGGGGGGGGGGGGGGGGGGGGGGGGGCGGGGGGGGGGGGGGGAGAA